>JAHLJT010009436.1:2898609-2923932 GCA_031308135.1 Acheta domesticus | reverse complement strand
CATTTTTGGCAAAATTGAGATAAATCATCTAGATGGCATCGGCCATCGATTTGTGACTCTGTAGGTGATTAAATTTTGACAAAAATGGCCGATAATACAGTAAGGTGATACCTTACAGTTATGGTTGGGTATATATCACATTTTGCCTTGTAAATCAATTTAAGTCTGAAGTGACCTGGACTATCTTCTCCCAAACCCTCAATTATTAGCATGAAATATTATAGTTATAGCATTAAATATACTCAATATATAATTTATATCTGGAGTCAAAATATTACCTGAAGAAAAGATGAATGAATAACCACTAACATATACTAAACTGTTGCAGCTGTAGCAACTGGAGCACATCATTTGGGGAGATCTGTAGATGTAGAACTTGCAATAGTTTTCTTAGCCTCACTCATGATTTCCAAAGCTCCTGCCTCAATCAGACTCTTGCCAAATCATCTCCCAGTTTCTCTCTTTATCCAGATCTTTGTACATAAGTGAAGCAGGAGACATACTCACAAAAAGCCGTGGTGTGCGATATGGGTTTTTCCTGTTAACAGAATGCAAATGTAAAGGTACAAAACACTTTACAAGGTACACACACACTATAATATAATATAACAGAAGTAAGCTGTTGAAATGTTTTGCACATAAGGGGCCACCCATAAATTACATGACTCAAATGTTCAGCATTTTAAATATCCCCTTTCCCCATTACACTTCGGTAACCTGAGCTATAACCCCTAAATAATTATGTATCGATTGTGTCAACCCTATTTATTAATGCAGAAACTATTATATACTACACAAAATTAACTATTAATTATATTTGTGTGACAAATAAAAAGTTATAAAAATTACTTATTGAGTATTATGTAACATTAGTAATCAGTAGTAAGACACATACTTCATTTCTACACTTAAAAGAGCAGATTTGTTGTTTCTTTTTTCACCAGCCAACCACTTCACTTTGATATATTAAATGTTGAATTTAGTTTTCTATAACATTTGAATAAAGAAGAGAGGGATAGGAAATTTATTGAATCACTGTCCCTTGTTTTACCACAAAATGCTCTACCATGGAACAATTCTTCCATGGCTATAACTTGACAAAACAATAACCCCTGGGAGTACGAGTGTGTGACCAATTGCTATATGTAGTTGACTACAGAATTTTGAGAGGGCACAATGATCTCCTTCTAGCCTTTTGCTAGAATCTCTTCAACACACTCCGTACCAAAGAATCAAACTGTTTTATTTTACCACACAAAAGTACAAAGCCATTTATTGTAAAAATTAATGAAATATTTGTGGGAATGCTGAAGAGGTGTTGACATTATCCAAGGATGAAGTAAGGGGAGACATCTTAGTCAATTAAAGAGTTTATTGGGAGCCCCCTTTGTCTTCATCATTTGTCAGAATATACACAATAAATAAATAAATACAAAAATCTTACAAACATAAACATATTTGTATCTATCTATATCCTCTACTGGTGGCAGTGGAACGCTTCATGGCTGCCGTGCCATGCTACGGGCTTCTCTGCACAACTAGCGTCGGGCAGGGAAACTCTATTAGTAGTAACCCGCCGTTTTAACAATAAGATGGCGTTGTTTCTGGTGGCAGGGTGGTGAACTGTGTGGAGGGGCGGTTTCGTCGTGGCGCTCGTGGCATCGACCTTGACACACTGCAGTAGGTTTTTATTGATTGATTCGTGTTCTTCCGGGCGCGTCAACTACTTAGATCATTAGTCCCCGTAGTGTAGTGCGTGTGGTTTTTTCTCGGGCGGTGGCGATGATCTTTTTCCCCGCTGGACCTACCGTCGACTAGCGGGGTTTTCCCCCTCTACAGGTATCTCCCACAGCGGGACACCGCTCCCAGGGACAAGCTGTAAGCTCCCGACCGGTCTCCCGGCATGTGTGGTAGTGTAGTGCACTTAGTGTAAGTGTGTGTGTAAGAGGAGAGGATAGGACAAGGAAGAGGAAGGAAAGATCGCGCAGCGGTCCGAGCCCGTTTCTTAGGAACTGCTCCGGCATTCGCCTGGTGTTGATCGTAGAAACCAGGAAAACTACAGATCATAGCAGCCGACCGCTAGAATCTCCCCAGACAGCGACTGAATTCGAGTGACAAGCTAGTGTCGCAAATCCTGCCCGCCGTCGGAGAGGATTCACTTCTCATCTAATCATCATTTCGGATTTGCAGCAGCAGCCTGATATTGACATATTGTAGATATTGTACGGCTATTTTTATATATTGAATTTACAACTCCCGCCAGAGGGAGTGCAGTGACATGGGGTGGATGCACGGAGCCCTCTCTCCCGGGCGTTTGGCTCTCACCCGACGGGCTCCGCTCGCCGTCGCGCTGAAGTGCGCGTGGCGGCCTTGTGGTCGCGCAGGGGTGCGCGCGCCGTCCAGCGACAGACGGCGCCGGTGAGCGCCAGGGCGCGGCCGCGCAGCGCCGAGCGCACGGCACGGGCGCCGAGCAGCCGCCGCCCAGCGTGCGCAGGAAGGCGCGCTCGGCCAGCACGCGCAGCGCCGTGCCCGCGTCGTGCAGCGGCTCCAGCAGGCGCGCACGCGCAGGTCGTCCTCGCGGCACTCCACCGCCAGCGCGCCCTGCCCCACGGCGTAACAGCACCTCGGGCAGCGGCTGCGCAACCACCACCCGCCACGGTGGGACATGTACAATTGTACATATATCATGGAATCATTCTTGAGTGTAGGTCATTAAACAAAACCATTTTTAACCTGCCAACGTTTTCGGCTTTTATTCAGCCTTCATCAGGGCTACAAACAGACGGATTTTTTTAAAATATAATACGCATTAACGTACAAAGATTGCTTAAACTAATATCTACTAGACTATGTCACTGAATTTAGACTGATGTATATATAAAATTGTGCTATTACCATTTTCTCTGATTTTCGATTCGTACCACGATCCTCCCCACATTTTCTTTCTACCTTCATAGGTTTCCACCACACACACTCCTTCATCCGCGCCGTATTACCAATGCCACCTTCTCACTGTATACCTCATCCTTTGCAAGTCTCCTCACCTTTTACACTATTTATGACGCCGGCTACAATCTAACCACTTCCTTTTTTTATTACTAATTGCTGTGTTATTTGGAGACGTTTTTTTAAATTTATTGTCCCTGGCCAAAACAACGGAATTCCACACACAAAAAACGTTTTTGGTTCTATGTCATTTTTGCTTACCTAATCGTTTACTCTTCTATGATATCAAACTGCAATTTTCGTAACTTTGTCCCTGACAGTAATCAGCTGTTTCACGGTTTCATCCAATCGCGAGCTTTAACGTCACCATAGCGACGTCACGGTCGCGAAATATAATTCCTGACTGGATGGGAGCGAAACAGCTGATTCCTGTCAGGGGCAAAGTTACGAAAATCGCAGTATAGGTGAGTCAACTAGCCGCTTTGGGCAAATTTTCTGAAGCCAGTTCGAGGATAGTTCCTCGCTTGTCCGTACGGTGCGCACGATTGGTATGGGTCACGGTGGAATATATCTTACCTCTTAAGACGACATCTTAAACTGTTGCAATGACACAGTTTTACAAAACTTTCCTACTCATTTTCGTAACGGTTTGCTTTACACTTATACAATTCCACCGCGAAGCGAACCAATCACTGACTTGAAATTGAGAATCAGCTGGCCACAGAGTTTGTCGAATGGATCACAACTCACGACCTTCAAATGAGACCCAAAGATCCTGTCGCATATATGCGAGAACTGTGTAGCCTCACATAAGCTTCAGATTTAGACAAATTAATACACCTATATATCTTACACCTGGCAACCACCACGGGTGGGCTATTCCCTTTGTTCCTTTTGCGCGGCATCGTGTTCGTTCACGAACCACTGTGACCAGAACATGGGGACTGTTTGAAAAGTTGGCCACTATGTTTGCATGGAGAGCGAGAAATGTTGAGAAACATTCTGACGGTGAATTGAAATAAAGATGGAATATTTTTTTAAAAAATGTTCATTCATGTTTTTTTGACTTTTTAACAAGATGATAATTTTGGCATCTGAATGTCTTTAATTCAGCTCATATGTGCGCAAACTGGTGCCTGACGCTAATCGAGGTTTAGTCAGTCGGGACGTTTTAATTATACTACCTCTGAGCATCTTACGAAAGTGGTTGCATGTAATTCTTTAGTGCATTGCCTAACAATAACCCCTAAGTTTTCAATTTGTTTTGTTTCAAATATGAATGGTTTATTTATTGTTTGCAATGGAAAATAGGGATAAATCTGGTTCCAATATATAGTAATTACTTCCTCTAATACGTAGTGAAGTCATAACCACATTTATGGGTACTTGTATTCAAAAAATTAGTTACGGCAAAACGTGTCTATCCATCTGTCTGTAAACAATGCTAGCGGCATAAAACAACGCAGGAAAATTGAAAATTGATCGGTTGATTTGATGATGTCGCGGCCCTTTGAACTTTGAAAATGGATATGTTTGATTTACTTTACATGACGATCAACATTTTCATTAAAAAAAAAAAAAAAAAAAAAAAAAAAAAAAAAAAAATCAAAAAAAAAAAAGCACCAAATTCCCTCGGGTCTCAAAAACCCTTTAAAAATTGCGCCATTTTCCTCCTATTTGTCTTGGTCTCATTTACATAAATTATTAGATTTTTCGAAGACTGCAAAAAAATCCAGCATTTTTTAGTGTCTATTATACATACAATCTTAGAGGTATAGTCTAGGAGAGTCCAATATACAATATTAGAGGTAGATTTTTCTTAATGAAATCAATTCAATGACATCTTTAAAACGTCAGATACAATTTTCAAAGATTTGAGAGGTTTGTACGTAATTTTGCGTGATATTAAAACAGGTGTTTATCATAAAAAATATTAAGTTCCAATTTGCTCTTTGCTTGTTGTACGGAGAGTATTATGTGCCTGAATAAACTGAGATAAATGGTGTCATTTTGATGTGTTCCTTTGATTTCTCAAAAATTACAAATATATATAATATATATATATATATATATATATATATATATATATGATATATCTCTAGCTGTGCGGAGACCTAAATGCAATGGGCAGTAAAACTTGTTCAATGCGGAAATATGTCTTATGTGAACATACATCGTGGTCCTGCCAAAAATATATTCTGAAGTATTACGTTGCATTAATGCGAAATCATGACTCACGCGGAAAAAATATTGGTCGCTTGAGATCCCGCATTGGGCCAAGTTTTACAGTATAAGAAGTCATAAACGTCGTATTGCAGTATTCTTTTGTTGTTTTTTCGAAAATTACACAAATATATTTTGTTATGTCTTTAATACTTACATTTCCGGCGACTCGAATACGTTATTGCATTTGTGAGTACAAGTGCTTCAATTGATATCCTACTAAGTTTCTCGAAAAATCAAAACTTTTTTATAAAAATGAGCTCAAAATTCCACATTTCCAGAAACGCTCAAACGCCGTTTTTTCGAAAGTTACTACAATTTTTCTTTTAATTTTGTTCTAGATAGTGATAATTGGACTGTATAACGTGACCATGAACGCCTATTTGATATACTCATTTTTTTCAAAAATTGTGCAAATTAATTTTTTTTCTCTCTCACAAAGTTATTATGTACATTACGGGCATTTCATGTGCATTATTGTATTTGTGAGTTGAAGTGCATGAAATGTTTTATTATTAAGTTTTTTCATAACTCAAAAGTTTGGGGTGAAAATTGAGCTTCAAAAAGCGCATTTTCAGAAACGTTTAAGCTACATTTTCTGAAAATCAGATACAAAATTTTTATCGAAAATGTGCATGTAAGTCTAAATTTTATCCTTCTACCATCTCACAGTTATATTTCAATTCTATTGTTGTTGTTATTATTATTATTATTATTATTATTTAAGGAGGGGGAAATCTTTTATAGATACCGGCGAACCGGTTATGTCGGACTTCCAGCTTTGATATACCGACTAAAATCTAACCTCCTTTCGCTTGAGCCATGGCGTCACCTCCATGGAAACCGTCGTCAGACATTACTTCGTGGAGGTGAACAGACGGTTAGCTAAAGCTCTTCCTTCTTAATTTCGAATATTTTCTTTCTTTTTCAGAATATTTGTAACCAGTCACTACTACATTCCATTTCTCTTTGGAGGAAAGCATCATTTTTACCAGATTTGTAGGAGAGATGGTTTCTCCCAGTTCTCTGTTTGTATTTTCCTATTCCGCGGTCCATGCATTACACTGGAAAATGGTGTCGTCTACCTCGGCTTGACAATGGTCGCACCTCGGGCTGATTTTTATCTTAAAGTCATATAAGTACTTGTTAAAGCATCCATGTCCCGACAGCGCCTGGGTCAGGTAATAGGTTTACTTCACCGTGGCCTCTTTCCACCCATTCCGCTATATTCGGGATCATTTTGATGCGTCCATCTGCCTTTTGTCTCCCCATTCCATCTTTCTTGCCACTCTTTCATTAGCATGCTTCTAGTTCCCTCTTTTATGGTATTTATCTCCTTTGGGGGTAGCTTGCCTTTCTTTTCCTTTCTATCTTTTAGGGTCTGGTATGTTCTCTTCCTTTCCCTCGCTAGTAGGTCTATGGGGGGCATTCTCGCCAGCACCAGAACAGCGCAGTCAGATATCGTCCGATACGCTGATACAACTCTGATGGCCATCCTCCTTTGGATTTGGTTGTATTTTCTCCTAAGGGATTGTTTCTCAAGAGAAGTCGCCCATACTGGTGCTGCATACATCATCTTCGAAATTACCGCGCAGGATATCAGTCGTCTTTTTGCTTCTTTAAGTCAACCTATGTTAGGCATAAGCTAGAGGTTGGATCCAATTGTTGCAGCTTTGTCTGCTGTCTTGCAAATGTGTGGCCCGAAGCTCAGTCTGTGGTCAATTTCGACCCCCAGGTATGTAATTTGGCGGCTCCAGGAAATGCTTACCCGTTCGAGGTGATGCATGGGAAGTTAAAGGCTCTTTTGTCGGCAACTAGTACTGCTTCCGTCTTTTCCACTGCCATCTGTAGGCGTCTTTTGTCCAGCCATCTATTAATCCTAGAGAGGGCCTCGTTTAAGTGCATCTCCAGCAGGTCCACGTTGTCGCTGTGGCTGATGATTAGCGTATCGTCTGCGTATCCGATCAGCAAAGTATCTTGTGGTAGATCTATATTTAGTAGGTCGTCGTACATGGTGTTCCACAGGAATGGACCCAGCTTGGATCCTTGGGGAACTCCGCACGTCATCTCTTCCTCCACCCTAAGAGTGTCCGTGTATATAATTTTCCTTTCTGTTAGATAGTCCTCGATGATTCTTAGAAGGTATTCTGGGACCTGTTTCTCCACCAGCGCCTTAATAACATCTTCCCAGTTGGCGGAGTTAAAGGCATTCCTAATGTCAATGGCTACTAGTGCACAATACCCCTTTTTTTGCCTGTTCCTTTTTTGGCAGTTTCCGCTATACGTACTACTTCCCTTATTGCGTCCGTAGTTGAGCGGCCTTTCCTGAATCCAAACTATCAGAGAATTTTTCCCCTGTTGATATATGTTTCTCTAGTCGTTGTAAAATCAACCCTTCCAAGAGTTTGCCCATTGTATCTAGGAGGCATAACGGCCTATACGACGATGTCTTGTCTAGGGGCTTATTTCCTTTCCGTAGGAGAATTAATTTCTGTTTCTTCCAGTTCTTAAAGAAAACTCCATGTCTGAGGCAGCTATTAAACGCCTCCAGTAAGCATTCCGGGTATTCCTTGGCCACAATCTTAATTATTTTGTTTGGTATTCCGTCTGGTCCGGTGGCTTTCTTGCACTTCAGTTTCCTCGCTTCTATTTGTAGCTCGTCTCTCGTGAATACATCGTTCTCACTGAATTCATAGTCGTACGGTTTTCTTCTCACCCACGGGTCTCTGGTTGGGAAGAGATCTCTTATAATTTCCTTCACCCATTTGGGGTCCTCTAGTCCGGGTATTTTCGTATTAACTCTAAGTTTTTTTGTTTACAATTTTGTACGACATGCCCCAGGGGTCATCTTCTACTTCTTCTAGTAGCTCTTTCCAGCACTTCGATTTCCTGTTTTTAATTTCTCTTTTCAGCTGTTTTGGCGTATTTTGTATTCTCTTCGAAGTGATTCGTCCGTTTTGGATCTTGTGGCAAGTCTCCGAGCTTTAATACATTTCTTCCTCAGTTCTGCAATCTCAGGGGTCCACCAGTACACCTGTTGTTTTCCTCTTGGGCATCTACGTCTCGGCATAGATGCGGCGCACGCTGCCATCACTATGTCCCTCGCTTCTTTTACTGTTGTTTCAGGGGCATTCTGTTTTTCCATCCATCCCATGCTCTGTATTAGCTTAGACTCTTCCAGAGAGAGTTTCACTTTCGTTTCGTCCAGCTTGTTTGTGTTCCACGGAGGTCGCCCCCCTGGCTTCTGGAGCTCCCTTTGGTAGCCAGTTACTTTAAACTGGATGTAGCTGAGATCACTGAGCGTCTCGTCGTTCAGTACTCTCCAGTCCGTGGTTCTCCTAGCAATGTTGTTGGAGCCTATTGTCAGATCGAGTACGGATGCCGCTTCTCCTCTTTGGAATGTACTCGCCCTTCCTGTATTAAGGATGACTAGGTCGTTTTTGGCAATGAATTCACATACCAGATATATCCCCTCTTTTATCGGTCGGGTTTCCCCCCATTCTGAAGACTTGCTATTAAAATCACCTGCCACTACAACTCCTTTTGCTGATTTTAGGCTCATCTCTAGTTCGTCAATTTACTTTTTAAAGGTGTCAATTGGGTCGTTAGGTGAGAAGTAGCAGCTACAGACCCTTACGTCTCCTATTTCTATCCATACAAACCCATGATTGGTGGGTTTGTATTTAGATACGCTTATGTTCTTATTGTGTGTTATCACAGCCGCTCTTCTCGAGCCATCCTGGTACCACATAGCTTCGTCTGTGTTCTTCGGCTGCTCGCTAACGAGCAGCAGGTCTACATTTCTTTCAGTTGCAGCTTGCATAAGTAAGTCTTGGGCAGCTTTGCTCTTTCCTAGATTAACTTGCAGGAATTTCATTACGGCTGGTTGTTTCTCTTGTTAATTTCTGCCGTATATGCTGAGCACTTTTGCTTCCCAGCATGTGGTCACAGCTTAGATTTTTTCTTTGCAAATGATGCATTGGGTTGACCCCTTACAGTCTTTGATGAGGTGTCCACGCTTTGCCACATTTGTAGCACACATTTCTTCGGTCCGGGCCTTTGCAGGTGTTAGATATGTGCCCGAAACCCAGGCATTTGAAGCATCTTGTTAGTTGTTGCTTCTCACGTATCTTACAGTAGATCCATCCTATTTTAATTCTACCTTTGTCTTTCTTCAGTAGTTTCACTGCTGTATCTGTGGGAAGCAGAACTGTCGCTGTCTGGGTTCTTGCAAACCCTCTGTGTAGCCGGCATGCCTGACGTTGTTCGGCCGGAGTTTCTAGTTCCCTCTCGATGGCTGCTGTTACATCTTCGACGGTGGCAGTTTCATCAATGTCTTTAATTTCCAACATAGTTTTTGGCGTCAGAGTACTTATTTCTGCACTCTCCCCGACAGCCTTTACCAGTGCTTTATTAAAGTCGGTTAGATCCCCTTCTTTGTCTAGGACTATTTAGAGTTCTTCTTTCTGTGTTCTCCTCATCTTTTTTATGTTCAGGTTGATTCACTTGGATTTACTGAGATTTTCATCTTTTTAATAATGTCAGCGTATGTCTGTCCGTCTTTAGCAGTCACTTTAATCGCCTGGTTCAGGGGGTCTATTTCTCTTCTTGATTTGTTCCGCTTTTTTCTCTCTTTTCTTTTTTCTTCTCTTTGTTCTTTCTTCTTCTGCTCTGGTGGTTTCATCCACCCCTCCGTTGAGTCCCCTTCTGTCGTTCCTTCTCCTTGATGTTCTGTTGCCTCTGTGTTGGCGTCCATTGCCTCTACTGTTTCCTTCTGTCTTTCTTGTCTCGTCTGTAAACTCTCTTCTGGTGGGCTAGGCGCCTCTCTCTTTTTTCTTTGTGTCGGTGTCGGAGTCGGTCTTTTCTCTTGTCGTCCTCTTCTCGTTTTGTGAGGTAGTGCAGGGTCTCTGCAAACTCACTCTTCTTTTCTAGGGCGCTATGCCATCCATTCCATAAGAAATCAATTTTCTCCCGAGCTTTAATCATTAATTATTTATTATTATTATTATTATTATTATTATTATTATTATTATTATTATTATCATCATCAAGTTTCCGGGAAATTAAAGAACCGTGAAAAAAATGTTTTATGAGCCAATAGATAGCAACTGAGAGTGGTGGGTGGGGCAAAACCGAATAGATCACACAGATTGAAGATATACGGAACCTAGTTCCAGAAAGTCTGTCCTTTAACACCATTAGATTTAATTATTTTTTGCGGGACTTGAACTTCACGCCTAGAATAGGCTTCCCGTCGACCATTGCTGCATGTCGCGTTGCAGAGCGCTGCGGCGGCCGACAAGGAATCTCTGCACAGTGTCGTTCAATTAAAATAACTCAAAAATTGACTCAATTGTGAGCAAAATGTCTAACAAGGGACCTTTCAACAGGTGCAGGTCGAAATCTGGCCCGTGTAAATAGATATTCTCAATTTCTATGTGCTGTGAAAAAAATGAACTGTCACAAACTATAAATTACTGAAGGGAAGGGAGAAAAAAAAGAGAAAGAAAGAAAAAAACTTTTCACTATGCAAATTATCGTTCCTGCAGGGTTTGTGCAACCCTATCTATTGCGAGAAAGAGTCCGCCTAAGGAACAAGCGCCCCTACGGGCCCGAGTTTCAAGTCAGGGCAGCGAGACGTTAATCTATATTTCGGTTTTTCTTTCTTGGCGCACGGGGGTGAGTCAAAAAAATGGAATATCTCACAGTATTTCGCGTCGTTCTCCATTGTGCCGCCAGGAATCGCATGATCGCCAGCACTGATCGATACAGTCGTGATCATGCGACTCCAAGCGGCACAACCGAGAACGACGCCAAATACCGTGAGATATTCCATTTTATTGACACACCCTCGTGCGCCAAGAACGAAGAACCGAAGTACAATGGCACCGCCCACGCCCTCGACCAGTCCGCAACGCCGCGCGGCGCCGCGCCGTTTCTTCTGCGCATTCCTTCCGCGACATTGAGGATCAGAAACTGAGGGAGGTTAAAGTTTGCCGCGGCGAGCACGTATGTTTGCCTACCTATATGGATTTTTTTTATATTGACTAGTAATAGACTCAAAATTAATCATACTAGTGTATAACATACAAATCTTTAGAAATAAAATAAGATATTTTGATTTTATGAAATTAATGACCTTCAGAATCAATGTTTCAATCACAGCAATGTTTGAAAATTCAGTTGTTTGGGTCGTTGAAATATATTTATAATTCATCTGTTCCTTTAGAAGCATTTGATTTCAGTTATTAATAAAAAATACAGTGTGCAAAACAATTATATAAAATACATTTAAATATTTATACACATATATACAATACAAAATACTTTTTTAGAAAACAAATCTCACAATAAAATATGAATATAAATAGTTTGCATGAAGTTTCTCAAACTATTAGGTATCAGCAAGGACAAGATCAGCCAAGAAGTTGACAACTAAATACTTCACCTGATAAACTCCTATTATTTCTGACACAGACATATCAATGCATGATGGTTCAATTGAATGCATCTGTACTACATCCCATTTAACAATCATTTGGATCATTATCCATGCTGGTGTCATCTGGTGAAATAGCTCGCCCCCCCCCCCAAACTGTGTCCCAACCAGCTTGTGATCGCTCAACTAGCGATCCTAAGCGACTCGGAAGCAAATGATTTGTTAATTAATTAGTGTTTCCGGACACGTCATTACTGAGGTCCCGTAAGTGTCGTGCACGTTTTTTATTGTGAGAGGCCGAAAATATACAAATTTGTCCGCAATTGCTGGTGCCCATGATGGCATGGAATTTCATGTTGACTGCTGGAGAGCGGAAAAGTGTGGACAGCCCGGGACTCGGAAGGGGAAGATAGCGAAAGGCCCGGCAACAGACGGCAGGGAAGAATAAAAAAACGAGATACGTTCAGAGATTTTGATACGTTCCAAGTCGCTAAACAATTGCCTATCGTTCAAAGGTCGACGGATATTAAACATTATCATGTAGTAACTAGTCGGCCCGGCAATTCTTCGCTATTGTAGTGTATTACACATCACACATTACATATAATTGTTAATCACGTTTTACGGTACGCTGTGTAAAAATTCTAATAGAGGAAAGACTTATGGGTTTGTTCTATAAATGTTTGATTTGGACATGGTTATCAAGTACCCTATTGTTAAAATATTCTCCTTCAAATTTGGGCATGCGTTTGCTGTGACACTAACTTGGAGAAATTTTACTGACTGATTTACTTGTCGGATTCAAGTAATAATTCCGGACGATATTCCTCAGCGACAGGAGCAGAATACCTGTATGCAGTGAAGACGCGCCTAATCCTTGACTGTGCGACGGGTTGCGTAGATTTCAGGGGCACTTGAATCGTCATAAACGAATAAATCATCAACAACGCGTCCTATTTAATTCAAAACCCTCTTTGAACACTCCCATTACCAACAAGAACAAAGGGTGAACATTTCAGCGAAGTCCGTTGAGTAGTTTTTGTGTCGACACACATTCCTTTTTATTTATATATAGATTCGAAAGGCAGGGACTAACGAAACTTACGTATTGCATACTGAGGATCGTCTTAGCGAAAATTTCAGAATGATGACACCATGTGCACTGACAACGAAAAACGAAAATAATAATATTTTCAATAAACTGTTACGCGCAACGTTCGCGCTGATGTAGACATCGCAACGCAGCACCAACGCTGGTGAGCTTACGGGCGGGCCCACTAGTCTATACTGCGATTTTTGTAGGAAGAGCTCTCAAGGTCACTCAAATCCCATCTTCGCAATGGAATATGTCACGGCATTTCGTGTCATTCACAGTCGTTCCACTAGATTTCGCACGATCGCGACCGTATGAAGCAGTGCTTGCGATCATGCGACTTCTACCGGCAAGACCAAGAAAAGACGCCAAATGCCGTGACATATTCCATCTCGAAGATGGGATTTGAGTGGCCTTGAGAGCTCTTCCTACAAAAATCGCGGTATAGGCATCTTCCACCCTCGGCGCCCTCATCCTTTTCCAGGTGGCTTTTTTCATCAACGCCAAAAAAAATCAAAATTAAAGACAGTGACAGCATTTTGTATACGTGTAATTTACGAGTATCAATAGAATCGAAAGCTGGTTAAATCCGTACAATTAGGTGACTGCACCAACACAATAGAGGGCGCGCGACCCTTACGAAGCACAACGCGTCAACCCGTTAGCAAAAATTGTCTGCTCACTAAAAATAATATTAAAGTAAAATTTGTAGTCGTTCTTTTTAATTTTTTTAATATTGTCCATACGTCACTCGAAAATTGCTCGAAACTAGTAAAATTTTCTAGAAAATTCACATGCAGATAAAAAAAATCTAACAGTAGAGAACGAATTTCATTTGAAAAAAAAATCTATCTTTACTATTGCAGTTGTAAGAAGACGACTAAAAATATTCAAATATCTGCAATTTTCGAACATCCAAAGTTAAAGTGAAAATAGGACCTATCCCATCTTTAAAAGTGTATTTTACTCTATTCATTAAAAAAAATTGAAGCAATTTTTGATAAAATCCTGAAAATGTCTCCGAGTCCTGCATGTAATGTACCACCAAAATTTTAAGAATGTTTTTCAAAATCACAGAGCAAGGCAAGCCAAATCGAACGGGGAATAGTCAGTTTTGAAAAAAAATCCTAGGAATTATACGCTAGTGTTGTTCACAAAAGAAAGGATGGACTTTTTTTAGGGCGGGGGGGGACAGTATTTCCATTAAAATTTCGAAATCGATTTTCTGCACCATTACGTAACTTTCTCTATATACCGTGTGAATATAGAAGGAAGCCGTATATACGTACGTACACACGAAAGTAACAATTGTTGTTATAACAACACATACTTTCTTGGATTATTTCTAACGGCACTTTTCGAAAATATCAAATTTGCCGGAAATGAGATTAACAGCACTTTTTTTACCGTCATTTGATATACACAAGGAGAAAATTTAAGAAAAAATTATAAGTCATTTTTTTTAAGAAAAAAACCGCAAAATTACGCGAAAACTACTAAATGTTTTAGAACTTGTTCATGACCTTAATTCAATATGTGTCTTTAAAGTATAGATTTTATTGAAGAAAAAATGTTTATTTTCAATATTGTAGTTGCAGAAAAATGCAGAAAAAACATTGACGATTGAAAAATTGCCTTTACCACAGACGGACATTTTGCCGTCAATCGATTTTTCGGTATCAAGGACCCATAAAGACTTGAATTCTGACTGTGCAATGTGTTGAAGTAATTTACTGTATGCAGGAACAAGATTTATGGAGTTTTTTCCTGGATTCCGTTTGATCTGATGACACTTATGCATATTTCCGACATTATACACTAAAATAGACATATTTACAGGGCAAGCATGGGGAAAAGGTCTCAATACATTCTCACGCAGTTGTCTTGTGGTAGTAGCCACTTTCGAAGCTTCAAAATGGACAAAAAACGAGAAAATACTCGTACCTAGTGTGGTAAATGTGTCTACAAAAAGGCAGAGTGAAATTGCTCATAAGCAGATTTATCAAGGTTTTCCAGTTACCGGACTCCCTGAATGACTATGCATTTAAATGGATACAACAACAACAACAAAAGATTCCTGTCACTTACCTGCGTTATACGATGTTTCCAACCCATTCGCGTTAAACCAGCTGTTGCTAAAACTATGGCTTGATAAGTACTTCCTTCATCTAGTTTTCGCAATCTTGTATTCAAATTACCACGAATGTCTGCCACTTTCAACGAGGGATACTCACGACGGAGTTGCGCAGTCCGACGCAACGAACTTGTGCCTGCCAAAACAAAAGCGTGCAATCTCAAATGCAGGCAAATAATGTGATTTTCATTACAATATCACTGTAGAATGAAAAACGAAGACTTCTGCTAATTATAATAGTGAACATTACAATCAATAGCGGGTCTCTAAATCACAAGTCTTTATATCAAGAAAACAATCGAGAGGATGGATGAAGAAGGCAATCGTTTTATTACCCACTAGCAAGAAAATGACGGATAAGTGCATGCGCATCATCACGTGTGTTTCAAAAACCCACACAGGACGCCTTCATTAACACACACATACGCACGCACACAATTAGTAGAATACACGAGAGTCATCCCACGTCAAATCGAATATCGTTTCGACTTGAGGTGTTCGAAACTGATTGAAACTTTGGGTGAAAATGTGTTCTGAGGGTAACTATAAGAGCCTTAATTATTTTTTTTTTTTTTTGTTAGAATTTAACTTCATTATTTTTGGAATTTATGTCGCATGAAATTCTCCGAAACAGCGCGCACTAACAAATAAAAATGCTTATTATTCCTGCTATATTACTCGTAAAGAACTGAGATTAGCACCAAATAAAGCTTAGGCACAATTTAATTGTGCCCAAGGCTAGATTTAATAGTTAAGTACGCCTTAGGCTAGATTTAATTGTTAAGTATCCCTCAATAATTAATGGATATTTAATTATAATTGAATCTTAATTAATTTTAAAAATTGCAATTTTACAAAATTCGAGAAATAAAATTTAATTTTAAAAATAATGTTATATTTTCAGTTTAATCATCTTTAAATGTGCAAAATTTCAAATTGGGATATTAATAAATAACGAATTTTTAAAAAAATTAATTGAACGTGTGCAGTCACATAGTGTACTGTGGAGATCGGAGTGAAACATGGACAACGTGCATAATCTTAAAACCGTTTTAAATGTCTAGGTACGAGTACAGGAGAAGAAGTAAGAAAATCAAAAGCATTAAGACCAATTATTCGTCAACTTCATTCCAGGTCTCCTAATTTATGTCCAATTGCTCTAACTCTGAGACATGTGAAAGAATAAAGGCACATGTTGACAACAATCAGTCCTGAGAATTATTCCAAGAAATATGAAAATTAACAGGAACATTCAAGATGAAGACATCAGCTATTGCAGATGAGAATGGAATATTTAAGTCAAAGCCAAATGATATACTGGAATGCTCAAGAAAACATAGTGAAACACTCGGACCCTGAAGAGACCCCAATTAACACAGCTATGTATACCTAAGGAACAAGAGCCATCCGTTATAATCAAAGAAATTGAACAAGCCATTACAAAATCATGGAACAAAGCACCAGGACCTGATGAAGTCACTGCAGAAATCTAAAATTAGCTAGAGAAAAAGGAGTAAAAATTCTAGGGGAGCTATGTAATCAAGTGTAGTCCACAAGCGTATGGCCCCAGAGATTGGGCTGAATCAGTCTTTATCCTATTACACAAAAAAGGTAGAATAAGAGAACTGCAGCAACTATTGGACTAGATCACTCATCTCACTCGCATTACAAGTCTTATTGAATATTATCCATGCGAGGCTAAGATACTACTTAGATACCAAATACTGCCAGATCAGACTACATTTGTCAAAGGCGAGGAGCAAGGGAACAGATTTTAAACATCAGAAACTTATAGAAAAGAAAAAGGAATTCAATACGCCATTAGTACTGTACTTCATAGACTAGAATAAAGCCTTTGACTGCATTCAGTGGAAGAAACTGGATCATTCTACAAGAAATAGTGGTTTCTGAACATCTATTCCATCTAATTCAGAATCTATATGAAGAGTCAAGGGCAGAGTAAGGACACAACAGTTTGATGTCAGTTCAAACCCAGGAAGGCTGCATACTCTCTCCTATCTTATTTAACATCTATAGTGAACAAGTATTGAGAAAAACCTTGGACAATTGGAATGGCAGTGTAATATTGGAGGTGAAAGAATCACCATTTGCGATTTGCTGATGATACCACACTAAGAGCACATTCAAAGGAAGAAACGAGACAAACTATAAAATGAATAGAGAAGATGATCAACAAATACGGAATGACTATCAATAAGGCCAAAACTAGGGTGATGATAGTGGATAAAGAACAAGTCCTCCCACCAACAAGCGCACTAAAAGACTATGAAAAAGTGACAGACTTTATTTACCTTGGCTCCCTAGTTCTAGCCGATGGAGGAACATCCAAAGAAATAAGAAGACGAATTGCATTAGGATGAGAGGTAGTGATATTCTTACCCAATTTGGAAAGATGAGCACATATCCCGAAATAGAAACTAAGGTTACTCAAGACTTCTCCAGTCAAATTACTCAAGCCCTTCTCTGTGATTTATTTGGAGCAGAAACCTGGGCTCTTTAAGACAGCAGATGTAAAAAGAAAAAATGCCTTTGAAATGTGGGCCACTGTCGACTATTCAGAGTATCATGGACAGAAAAAAAATTCTAACCTGTTAATCATAAATCAACTAAACATTCAATAGAGATTGGTGGATATGACATCTGCAATCAAAGAATATTGAAATTCCTGACACACATTGTATGAAGGAATGGAGCATGGCATCAGAAACAGATAATTCAAGGTAAAGTAGAAGGAAAAAGGGGCCGAGGAAGAACAGCCATGTGTTGGATAGACCAATGTAAGACCTTCAGTGGTATGAGCCTAGAAGAAGCAATGCAGACAGCAGAGAATCAGGAAGAGTGGAAAAATACTGTAAAATGTTAGATGTGTCACCTAACGTCCGTCTACGGAAGAACAGGACCAAAGGAGAGAAGAGCTCTAAACCTACTGAGCAACCGAGAAGACCAATTCTTTGAACAGTTCCATAGGCCTGATGTATTGTGCGTTTATGACATATAATAGCATTAACTAGTATTAACCTTATTTGATTATGCAAATACATTTACTAAGATAATTAAAGCAATATAACCAAAGACCAAACATTTCTTTTAGCAAGTGTTCTAACTGGTCTTATTCAGTTAGAAATAACCAATGGCCAATAGTTTTTTTATGTATTAGGAATAGGAACCAATGGCCAGTAGATCCTTTACGTATTGTAAACCTAAACAAAATAAGCCTTTGGGAATGTTGAATTTTCTTGAATTCCTAACTTTGAATATAAAATTGATAATTTCAGTTTCAAGATACCTACGTGAAGATTTAAGGAAATACAAAACAATTTTAAGTTTAATTACGGCTACATCTTTTGGACAGGAAAAGAAATTCTAGCTTCTACTGAAATATATTTTTAAATAATTATTTCTACATAATAAAATAATAACAAAAAGAATGAATTCCATGAATTTAAAAACTACATTTTCCAATAAAAATGGAATATAAATTGGCGGTGAAGATCAATAGTCAACACGATTTTTTCCACTTCATAAGAAAAATTAAAATAAAATAGGTACTTCTTCAAAAATTTAATAATAGTCATTATTGGATGAAACATAATTTTCTAGCATTAGCTGCACAATGAGAAAGGAATAAAATGCAGTAACTTTGTTAACTATTACATTTTTTCACAATTTTAGGCTTTAAAACTCATAACAAAAGAACATTCTCTACACAGTTTACCAAAATCAGGAAATTTGACAATTGTGTTTAAACTCATTTCTAACAATAGAACATTCTAAGAGATGATTATTTTTGGAGGCAGAGAAGAATGGACTGGATCTATCTCGCATAACTCAAAAATTATACAGACCTGTACAAAATCTATGCATACACTTACCAATAAACGCTTCCTTTGGGGAGAGTTTCCAAGGTTTTGTCTTGAAAATCAGGATGCATTACTACAGAGTCTTTTGGATCTTCTCGTCTAAATAAAAGAAAATGTGTGAAGGATTATTAAAGTATGGTCATTACCTTAATTTTAATTTTGAAATCATAATCATGAGTGGTATTCAACATACAGCAACACAGGCACCAATGCACATTCCACTAGGAAGCAAGTAGGCAGGTCTTTTAAAGAATGCACCACAAAATGAACTTGTTTCTGTTCCAACGCAATTTCTAGTTCCTTCGTAAAGAGAGACTTTTCTCCAATTTTTGGTAAAGGTTTGTCTAAAATTTTGTCTCCAGTAGTTATCATTGTAACTGGAAATAAAATGTGACTACATGTAGAACAATAAAATCACAGTACTACATGATAATACACATAATATGTAAAAATACCTACCTATTTCAAAACTTTTATCTGGATAAATATCCTTGAGGCATTTAATGACATGTCTTGTCTGAATTAGGGCCAACTGAGAAGAAAACATTACAAATAATTCCAGTACGATACAATAATTAAATTATTATAGTATATTATGTATTAATTAATTATTCTAGGTCAATAAGGGGTAAACAAATCTCACATGAACACAACTTATTCTTAATACACATTTGAACTGAAAAACATACCTCACTCTTTCTGAGCCAACACGAATTATATCCTCGGTTATCACTCATTTTTATTAGCAATTTTCGTGAATGGAATCTATCACATAAGTAAGCAATATGCTTTCCTTAGCGACAATTTAATTGAAAATCAAGAACACTGAATTTCTAAATAGATAGACAAGCAGGAAGAAAAAATAAATATACTGAGATAACACAATTACTGACACTGCAGTAGATTGTGTCTCATCATCATGTAGAAAGGGACCCAGCAATGTCACAACTCATCCATGTTTTGCCTTCATCCAGCCTTCACCCAGGGGCGTGAAACTTAGATAGGAAAACGGGGTAATGATTTTTGCGCCATCTATCCTATCGTTGTAGTGAGCGAACTAAACGTATGACGTCACAGAATTCAAAAGCTGCCGGTGGCAATGTAGGCGGTGGCTTTGATTCGTTATATGGTTACGTGCTGCTCAGGTGCTGTTCCAGGCGACATTTTCCAGCTTTTTGTTAGTATTTAGAATGTCATGCCTTTTAAATAGAGTGAATCGTGCCACGACATTAATTTGCCGTGTCTAAAACTTCATTTTTGACTTTTGGAAGATTTTAAGAAGACTGGAGGTAGGCAATACATCGCTTGGATTTTCGCCCATCCAGCAGTGGAGGTATTTATATTTAATTTTGAAATCTTATTGCATAATTGTAATTGATTATTTAATTTGTGAGCATTTCTACCGTGCAAAATAGTCTTGAAAATCCTTAAATCCATATAGTATAACCTAACCTAAGTAGATGTGTCATTTATTCTGTACTATTGGTTTACAAGTGTTTTAATTATATTATTTCCAACTGATCATTTCGCATGGTATTGAACAAGTTTTATATTAATCCATTGTTTGCATTGCCCAGTTATTTAAAATGTCACATTTTCAAATGAGACATACAGTTTTTACTGTTTTTTGACCAAATAAATAGAAAGAAATGTACATAATTCATTATTGTTTGCATTTCTAGAATAGGTACACTCTCATTAGTTTATGACAAAATGTAATTAATTTAATTTGCTTAGGTGTACGAGTTAAGTTTCCATTCTGGAGGTGATATTCGAGTTGCAGTATGATGTGATGGCAAGATATAAGATGCTCTGGCAAGATATAAAAAAAATTTGACTTCACCAACGCTAGAAGATGGAACTTCACCAACAGTGTTTCCTACAAGCCCTACGCTGTTTTCAAAGAACATTCCAAGAAAATCCTATTACTAAGTGTGCCAGTGTAAATTTTTTCCCCTTGAAGCTGCAAGTGGTGCGAGTCTGAATGATATTATAGACAAATATATTATTTTGGTAACTTATAAATCAATTAATATTTGCCTTGTTTAGAAAAACTTGATTAACTAGTACTGGAAATGTATTAAATAAATAATGAAACCATTTTAGAGTTTGTGAACAATTAAGAAAACGTTGGTTTCAGAATATGTAATTAAAGAACTGAGTGTAATAAATATTGTATTCTCATTATCTAAAGTTTATTTTGCAAATTTATAAATATTAAGGTCACTGTCCAAATTAGGGAAAATATTTTTGTATATTTCAACTTCAGTGTTACAAGAGGTTAATATGATGATTTTTTAATTAAATGTAGCCAAATTTGAATTGGTAAATGAATCATCTGAATAAATCCTGTATCAATAATATTATTGTTAGTTACAGGAAAAATCTATTCGAATTTTACTGAATATACTGTCAAAAGTAAGTCGCAATACAGTATTGTTCTGCTTTTTTGTTGATTTCAATGATAGTTTGTGTCAACATGGTGTAAATTGACACGCTCAGATGTGCAGTAACCAATCAGATTGCTATAGAAAATGAAAAATCTCATATTGTAGCCTTAACAGAAAAAATTGTGCAATTTTTTAAAAAGGAAAAAAATATGAATAACTCTACAGTTGATAAAAAGAATGAATTATAATTTAAATTTGGAATGATTCTTTACAAGTCTTGCAGTTGAATGTTTTTAAAAATTACTTTGCCATACAATTAGGTGAATTGATTCCAAAAATGCTTTTTTTGGGGTTGGAATTTCAGGGATCATCTCAGGCATCTCTACTTCATATGTTCCTGTTTCATGTGTTTGTTCATATGGCTGGGAAACAATTTTTTTTTAAGTAAACAGAAAGTTTCCTTCTATTTTGTCACAATTCTCAATAAGTTTGGCATGGTTCATGTTATTAAATAAAAATGTCCTGCGTGAATTAAAAAGTTATTGAGGAGCGGAGTTCAAATTAGATCCATTGTAATTTCCGATATAGCAAAAATAATTCCTTAGGGGCCCTAACTCACATTCCTGCTTCTAAAGCGGCTGACTCCAAGTTCGGTTAATTTATGTCTTAATGAGAGGAAACCATCAATTGTGAAGATCCAATTCCATAAGGATGGAACTTTTCCTCTGTTAGTGGTTGGGTTCACAAATCTCATTTGTTAATATCTTTTGCTTTCATGTTAAAAGGCTTGTGAGGGCTACTATTTGATCCAACAGATGATGAATTGAGACCTTCCGCTTTCCCATTGCATGAATGGAATAAATTGTTTAAAAAATTTAAAACCTCTGCTGTTGCAAGATCATCTTTATTAGGAATTTTTAAGTGCCAGATGGAGTTTCAAATTCAACTACAAAAAAAAAGTGGTAATTGTACACATCCTAAAATATTTTTACACAATTTTTATATATATATGTACCATGCAAACACAAGCGCTTAAAAAATATTGGGACCCTCTGTTCTTGACTTGATGAAATTGCATCTTAACTTTTGCTTGTAGCTCCATACAACATTAAACTTCATTCAAGTGTTTGTGGGATGTGATCCAATAAATTTAAGAGTAGAATTCGAGAATAATTAATAAATGTAAAATTGAAAATGAATAAGAATCCTGCGTATGAAATTAAATTGAAATTGTGAAAGCAAATAAATATTTAAATTTATATTTACCATCTATTCGAGATATAAATTCCATGTATGCCAACACTGATTCCCTAAAATCCTGTGTGGGTATATTTAACTCATTTTTTTCATTTTGTTGGGTTACATACGTTGAGACAATTTCCTCATGACCTTATTAATTTTGTTTACATATGGAACAAGGTAATAGACTTTTCCTATGATGTGCCATGAAGCTAATTTAGTTTCCTTCAAATTTCCTACGTCTATTTCCAAAGTTTTAGTTACAAGATTATTGTGAATTCCTTTCAGCACATTAAACAGGTGAATTATTTCTGTTTTGTCAATGAGGTAAGTTAATCCTAAAAATAATTATTTCTGAAGATTATATAAATATAAAACATTTATTGAAAATATAATACTAAAAATAATGTGAAAATATTAATGTAGATATCAATATAAATTCCACACAGTAAAACAATTGTAAAATCTGTTAATGAATCAGTTGTTGTGTTTGTTGAAATAATGATATTACAAAAATTCTGAAGAAGAGATGAATAAATTTCAAATTTAAAAATCATTCATGTTATTTTTTTTTCATTGAACACAAATTATTTAAAAAATCCACAAAAACGAATAGAAAAATCAGAAATGTGACTATATAAACATTTGAATATACAAACAAAATATTTACTTTGAGCATTGTTAGCTTTTATTCTGTTTTCTAGTTTTTTCTAACTCGGAATTAACAACTTTCACATTTCACGATCCCTAATTGCACTGTTGTGGAAAAAGAACTTAATATAATATTAGAAAACATTTTTTTTGTGCTAACTCTTTCATAATGAGCAATTAATTGTAAAGTAGGATATGTAATGAAAGTTATTTTTACATCAATTATTTTAAATAATTGTGTAATAAAAGTTAAATGACATTTACCAACAATATTAAAGCCACCATCTGTAACCACTCTAACGCATACATAATAGTAGCTGGGGTGTTGATGTTTGGTTACAACTGAAACTAAATGAAATGGGAATTTTCTATCATTTTTTCCAAGTTTTTCATCTATGTATTCGTGTCAAATATTCATTAAAATTGTTATATGTAAACAAGAAATTATTTAATGGTCTACAGATCCCAATTCATTGCGGAGATTGTAAATTTTCTACTATAGAAAATACCCCCTCCTTAGAAGTGAGGTTCTGTCTCACCAATCGTATCCAGGTGTGCTTATTTGATTAATTTCAATCGTAATAAAATTTTATTAATTTTTTAAATATTAAAAACATATTTTACCAATTAAATCTTCGCGATTTGTTTTTCAACCATCGTTCTGGCCTAAGTTTATTTTTCGGGAATTTGTGATACGGCAACCAAGAGGTTAAATAATACAATTATTTGTAGTAAAACGTAAGAAAAGCAGATAATACCCATGGATATTCCCTACACTCACCATAATCTGCATTCGCGCAACTTACTCAAAATGCGCGCGAAAACGCAACAGCAGCGCTATCTTTGCTATCGTTGTGACCGAGGAACTAAAACTTTGTCCCCCGCTTTTTAACATTGAGTGAACCAGCCCTGGCCTTCACCCCTCCCCCCTCTCATGACCCACACCACACCTTACAGGAGAGCGGAGTGGGAGATTATGCCTCAATCAGCGCCATTCGGCATTCAGCATTCAGCGCATGCGTGGCGTGGCTGAAAATGTCCGTTCGTTCGTGAATGAACGATTCCTCCGCATCCGATCCCTCGTCGATTTCCCCAAATATTAATTCTGTGGTTTGCCAAGAAATCCGAAGTTCTGCAGACTTGGTGCGAAGAGAACTCCAGGGAATTGCGACACTATTCGTTGTCAAAGAATAGAAATAAGTTAAAGTTCTGAAATGCACAACTAAATGCACCATCACTCATATGAGTTTGGAATATATTCCTGCTATGGTGTTTTTTTATGAATATAAAATTGGTATGTGAATGGGAGACATTCGCGGCTCGAGTACCTGGGATTTAATGTCAGTCCAGTCACAGTCTAATATTATTATTTATTATTATTATTATTATTATTATTATTATTATATTAGTATTATTATTCCTCTAAATCACGACTAAAGACGCTTTATGGGTCGGCTGAAATATAATTACATCCAGGTTGCACCACTACCTAAGGAGTAGCATCTAGGGACTGTCGGTGCTTTACAATACTTTTGCGCAAATGTGGGCTGTTCCCAAATAAAGCGATTTCTTCACTTCCCAGTCTTTTAGATTACCGGGGAGTTGAGACAAGTCTTACTCAAATTTTGTGGAACAAATCCCAGAGCTCCAATACTATCGGTACGACCTTGTCTTTTACGGCCCACATTCGGCTGATCTCGATTTCCAAACTTTTGTATTTAAGACTTTCTCTGCCTCCTTGATAACGCGTTTTGATCGCAAAGTACGCAACATCGCAAGTAAAACACGATTGTTCTCCAATCCCGGATGACTATATCCGTTTTTTTTGCTGCTATCGTGCGATCAGTTTGAATTTGTTAGTCGTACAATATCGTACCCAATCCAACAGACGTCACCGTTTTGGTGATTGTTCGTACCACTTGGGGCATGTGTTCGGAACTTCGAGGGCGGTACAGATCTGCCAGTGGAGGTAGCTACACTACACTGTTGTGTCTTTTCAAGTAATCGGTCTTTGCTAGGATTGGACAAGCTGAGACAATATATCGATGGTTTCTACGTGTTCCTGACAAATGCGGCATTATCTCTTGGGAAATTTGAGAACCGCTTCCTCATAATGTCGTGTTCTCAAGGCCCTGATCTTGGCAGCTATTACAAGTGCTTCCTATTTCTGGCTGTCATTCTTCCCTTTTAAGCCCATAAATGATTGATCTTATTGATCTGCACCTTGTCCCTTATTATTATTATTATTATTATTATTATTATTATTATTATTATTTTATTAATTATTATTATTATTATCCAAAATACATAAGAAATGGAAAGGAATT
>JAHLJT010009436.1:2864226-2898509 GCA_031308135.1 Acheta domesticus | reverse complement strand
TTCTTTTAAAGTATTACGTAAGTGATTTCTTATAAATGTATTGGTAATTATGCGGTGGATAGACTCAAGGTTGTTTATAGTGAATGCGAGGGCCGAAGGCCCGAGCCTCGCCGTGATTTGGATCCGGCAAGTAAGCGAGAAAACTTGCCTTTGAAAGTAATTTGGCATTATAATGCGGCGGAGACAAAGCGTATGAGGGCGACTAAAAAGTTTATGAGCCATGAAAATCGCCTATCGGTAAGTTTTATTCATTTCGCATCGCTTCTCTAAGGGGGTACCGTACACCCTACTTTAACCGTGATTTCTTATAAAAGTGAATTGGTATTATGCGATGGATAGATTCAAGATTGTTTATAGTGAATGCGAGGGCCGAAGGCCCACTGTGACTTGGATCTGGGTGAGCGAAGCGAGAAAACTTACCTTTGAAAGTAATTTGCATTATAATGCAGTGGAGGCAAAGTGTATGAGGGCATCTCAAAACTTTACGAGCCATGAATATCGCGTATCAGTATGATACGAATGTATTAAGGAGGCTATGACAGCGAGGGGCACCGTACAGTCAGGATCAACCATTTGTGGTTTTTTTGGTTGGTTTATTTTGTTCTTGTTTGTTTGTTTTTCCCTTCCACCTTTACAGTGTCTTGGAGAAAGAAAAAGCACCTAGAACAATGTAAAATTTACGTAATGAATTAACTTCAAAATACAATTATATTTTGTTGATTGCATGATTAGATTTCTGTGTAATTTACATTTAAGAAATGAACATGCAACTCTAAAATGGTTTCATATTTTCAGTAATTGGGGATCTGAGACTGACCCAGATGTGAGCTACCATACTGGCAACTCTGATCAAGAGGATTTGGTAAGTTGGAATATTCTGTGCTGTGAAAGAATGTTTTAGAGGAATGCTTTTTACAAGAAACAGAATGTAGAACATAAATATTTTTAAGCCTGTTTTGCACAGTTTATTTTTCTTTACAGAAAAGGGATGCTGCTGCACGGTTTTGATTCGGTATCGAAACTGGTTAAAGAGTTCTAGCATTTTACTCGGTCATTTCATTCATTTTCTGCATATAATCATGTGTAAATATTTCCCTCTGGACGCTGCAAAAAAAATTGAAAAACAAATAGCTAAACATTGCTTCTGTAGTTACAAATTAAATAAGATTATTTTAGGCTGAGCACAAATAAAGCATTATTAAAACACAGTACATTTGTTTATTCCGTGCCACATTGATCACTACACATTACAATTCAACATGTTAATATGCTCTCAAAATTCACAAAACTTCACAGAAGGAATAAATTGCACAGCCCTAGCAAACAGGAAAAGTTCTGGAAAGTGAACCCAGAAGCGCGGTATTCAAACAGGATAAAATCTGGACCGAAAAGTGAAGCATGCATCCTTTTTCTCTGTACGTATTACATCCTGTCTGGTCTGTCATTTTCTGTGCTGATGAAAAATGATGAAAAAGTTACTATGTATAGCAGGCTTCAGGAGGAATTGAGTTCATATACCAAGAAATTTTATTTTTTCATACAGAATTAATTGTTTTCTAAAATTTTAGTGAAGAACAAAATCATTTTAATAAAAGAAAAATATTTAAGTTTTCTACAACTTAAGTAATTGTATTGAAATTAATTACTACTAGAGCCCAAACGTTCAGGCATTTATTTTACCTAAAATAGGCAGGCAAGAAGGCATTATTTTTACTCAAATAGGCACTTAAAAAAGCTTTTATTGTACTTAGAATGGGGAGCACATAGGCATGTAAACAATAGAAAATCACATCATCTTAAAAGGAATTAAGATAAAAAATAATTAAAATTCAGATTTTATTCTAACTCTAAAATTTACATAAGCACTTAACTTGTTAGGAAACAATCTTTTTTTGGTGACCTTGATTCCACATAGCCATCTTGTATGTTGATTATGAATTTGTTTTACTCATGACTGACTCTTTGAAATGCTATTGTGGACGTGAGAAAGAGTATTTTACTTATGTGATCTTACATACGTGAGAAAGCATATTATAATAGTGGGCCAGAAAACCAATTTTGGGCATAAAAATGTCTTGAAATGGCAACAGTGAAAATGAAATTATATTTTTTGTTCTTCATACTTGGGTAATCATCACTGATTAGGGTATACATTTATAGAGAGTGCGTTCTCCAAAAGCGATTGGAGATTGAGCTCAAAAGTAAGATGGGGTGGGCAAACAAAGACTGTTGGCATTGGTGAAAAAAAATTAAAAATTTTGACTTATATCATCTTCCTGTTTCATTTCGATTTTTAACACAATCTCTGCTTCCTCAGAAAGATAAAACATGACAATGCCTTCGTATTATCCAGGCTTGCAAGTATATATCCAACTTGATTGATATCGGTGCAAGGAGAAGAAGAAAGTAAAATAATTATGTAAAAGGCAGAAAAAGGCAAAAATAGGTATCATACAGTAAAATACGCAAAAAAAGGGCAAACCCAAAAATCTACTAAAACAACAGAATTAGCAATAATGACTATTGTTACAACAGCTTTTACTTAAACATCCTTTTAATAATTCAATAACAAAATTTAACCAAAAACATTGGAGCCATTTCTTTGAAAATGTGCAAGGATCTTTACATAAAGATCCGCCCCCAATTAGCATGTCGGTTTCAAATTCCAGAGTTTGCGACATCAACCAGAGCAATTGGGGAATATCAATTATGGAGAAAATCAGCTGAACAATGCAGGCGCTGGCATTGACCACAGATGGACGTATTGCCGTGCAATCAATTTTTTGGTATCAAGAATCACAAAATACGGATTCTGGGTACACCGCATGTTAAGAGAATTTTTTTTTATATATATATACACCAAATGGATTTATCCACTTTTTATTACCAGAACCTGACTATGAGAGTTTTCTGGCAAAAATTTGCTGTTTTCTGGCATGTGATTACATAACTTTCTCTTCTTAAGAAGTTCCTTCTTAAGGGTGGGAAAGTAAAAAGGCATTTTGCCAAACGTTTTGGCTCTAATTATTACGTTAGTTTAGTTATAAGAAAGTGTAAACTATTTGTCAGTAATTATGTAATTCAATGTAGAACCAAACAATGTAGACATTCTAACAAATAGTCCAGAGAGTAAAAACAATAAGTCCCATTAATTTATAATTTTACTTTTATTCTTAGATACTTTGGAATCATCATCAGATGTGTGTGTGTTTACCGTATCTTCTGAAAATTCTGTATAAAACATTTCAGTTTTTCTTTCATATTTTGACATCAACTTTAAATATATTTAGAGTGTTAATTCATTTTTTTGAAATTATTTTTACTGGCATCATTTTGTTGCCTATATTAATATAAAAAATTATTCACAGATACAAAATGACATTATGTTCATGGAAATTCTCATGGTAGAATAAATTAGATTGTTCAAAATCGTTAATGTATTTTTAATCATATATTTTGTGTTTTAGGACATATAGGAATTATGGTGCCTAATGTGGATGAAGCTTGTCAACGATTTGAAAATCTTGGAGTAGAGTTTGTGAAACGACCAAATGATGGTACGAACTAATCCTAAATGTTTTCTATTCTTCTTTAATGATTCGTAGAAACATGACTTTTTTCTCTGTATCCATCTTCCATCTTGGACTCTTAGTTTTGAAAAATTACCATATTACTCGAAAGTAAGATGAAATTTTTACCTAAATATCTCAATCAAAAAATGCAGGGTAGACTTATATTCACAGATTAAAGCCTAGTTGGTTAGGGTTTGTTTTTACATTGCCATTCCATGTCATGAAACTTGTAAATGCTGACATAACAATACGAAGGTATATTGCAGTTATATTCTCATTATCAACTCGCTGAATGATTTGTTGAAAGTTTTGCCTTGAAAAAATGTGGGGTTGTTGTTGTTTTTTTAATATCGGGGCCCTCAAGAAAATGTGCGCAGATAAATCTCTTTCCCCACACGTCATATACAGTTTTTACTGATTTTTTGACAAATAAAATAATAAATAAGATCTTAAAATTTCAAAATGATATAGTGATACCCATCTAAAGATACGTATGGCCTTTACTCACTTTACAAAATAAAATAGCATGCAGAGTTGTTTTTTAAGAAGACATTACATTGTTTTTAGCTGCATAGGTTTCGAAACTTCTCAAATATATCCATTGATTTTTATAATTTATTAAATTTGTGTCCTACTGCACTTCAAGCTGAAATTCCAGTCAGTCTGTTTTCCAAGCTGAAATTTTTATTGTTTTCCAGGAGCCTTCTCTCATCTGATGTCAAATGTTATTCCCCTCATGAAATGCACTTTCCGACCCCACCAAACCAAACTTGCAAGCAACATAATCTTCAAAATGCAATCTTCTTCTGTAGGTAGGGCTGTCCCACAAAACAGTTTGTAAATGACTGTCAGATAGATTTCGCAAAAGTGATGTACTGTCTCAGCTGTTGACAAGTTCTTACATAGAATAAAGGGGTTTGTGAAGTTCATGAGAAAGCTAGAGTGTAAGCAAAATAAATGTGTTTTCATAGATGCTTATTAAAATATTATTTTTTCCTTCAATGGAAATTAAACCATGGGGGGGGGGGAACGTCACTGTTCTAATACGCAACACTCACCGTGCTGGATACTCGGATTGACATGAAATTTCACCTGATAGAAACACCATGCAAAACCTACATACGCAAATTTTTAAGTGCTACGGAGTATTAGAAATGGTGTTTTATTGGCATTTTTGTATCAGGACCTTTCGTGACCCTCGTGCTTCCCGCAGCGTGCGAGCCGTTGCTTCGGCAGCACTAGGAACGTTACACGGCTTCTATCAGCCGGTGTCAGATCTCCAAGCACGTTCGTTCCATCTGAACCTGCAAAGTAAACACCGGTTTTTGTCACCCCCGCCTGCCCTCCGAAGTAACTGAGACTTTGCCGATAGTGCAGGCGCGGTGTATGAGTAACGTCCGCAGAACCAGCGGCGAGCAACGATTTCCGCCCTTCCACGGTCGGTAAGGTCAAGAAAGGTCCCAACACTAATTATCGCAAAAACACTACTTGCAATGCTTCATAGCACGTACAAATTTGTATGTAGGGGTTTTGAAAGGTGCTGAACAAGCTGGTGAAATCTCAAGTCAATCGGAGTATCCAGCACGGTGAGTGTTGTGTGTAAGTAATCTCACAATGCGTCCCATTGGCAGAAAGGTATTGTGTCAATGCTATATCCACTGTCCTTCCACCTCTTGTTGTATTACAGTAAAAAACTGCTGGTACTACTTAATTGAGGTAAATCTATGAAATGTGATGTGCTTGACCTCAGGGTCAGGAAGATTCTCCTGTTGAAAGGGAAGAATTTTTATGAGTCTTATGGAGAAGTCGGTTGATTCCATTAAAAAATGGCTGTTGATAAAGGTGACCGTTTAATTAAAGTGGCTGTTTTAGTACATTTTACTTGTATTCAAAATAAAGCGAATGTGAAAAAAGTTACTTTTACATAAAATATATACAAGTAAATATGTGAAAGAAGATCTTCGTCCAGTTGCTTGTTGGAGGAGAAGAAGCTGATCGGTTTTAAATTTCTTGAGTTTGTGTTGTTTTTTACTCTCATAACAAACTGTATTTGGTTTTCTTCTTGAGATAGATTAAGATCTCTTTTCTGCTCTCTTGGTAAACATAATATGAACATTAGTACTTCAAAGTTATGTTTACATTAGACAAAACTGAAACTATGCTTCCATGCTCTCTTGCACTTTATACCATAGTTTACTAGTATTCTTATCTTGTCAGCAAAGAAAATGTGTTGGCTGTTTTTGCACCATAAGATACTAAACCACTACTATGAAGTATTTTTAACTTATTTTCAAATGATTCAGTTCTGTTACTTTCTTTTACAATGCCAAACTGAACTGAGAATGCACAAGACAAGAGGGAAATACAGATAACTGATGAGTACTCATGGCTAATGATGGCGATCACAAGGAAAAGCATCACAAGATGCTGTGGGAGAACAAATGCAACCATAGCTATGACATCAGTACATAATGCATGCAAATTCAGATTTTGCATTTTAAAGTGATACTTCTCGTATCCCAAAAACGATTGAAAAAGATTTTTACAAAAACTTAATTTGTTTTTCGGCTAGTCATTGATAGAAAATAATGTTTACCCTTTGTATTATTACTTTCTTCATCTTTAAAGTTTTGTAAGTTTATTAGAAATGAATGATAATGTAAAATATATTACCTTGATAAAGAAACATGCACTTGATATTTAATTGCATTTCACTTGTTGTAGGTAAAATGAAAGGTATTGCCTTCATTAAGGATCCTGACGGGTACTGGATTGAAATTTTGAGCAACAATCAAATGGCTGAGTTATTAAAGAAGTAGCTGTTATGCAAAGTGTCCTCATGCTAGTTAAAACATATGGTGCCATATTGCAACATACATGTAAGTGAATATATTTAGTGTTTTCTTGTGAATTGGAATTATGTGTAATTCAGGGTGGCTACTTGGGGAGAATTTGTGGATGAATTTTAGGAGGGAGGGAAATTATAAAAACATACTGCAGAATTATTTTTATATATTTTATTTGTTGAGCAAACACAGTTAATTTTGTCATTTCGGGATGTAATCAGGGAACAGTCAAATAAGTAACAATCCCCATCTTGCATTTCTTCAAAATTTGCTTCAGATAACATGAATTGCTCTGTAAATTCTTTAAGGGAAAAATAAAAGAATGCATTGGAAAGGGCCAAGGAAATTTGTTTCAGGAAAAGAGGTTACCCCTGGAGATATAATGCGGACACTCTATTTTTCAGGTACTGGTTCAGGACATATGTATTCCTTTCCCTGAAAGACTGTTATCACTCTGAGGGGCAATATTGCTCCAGTGCAGTGCATAAGTAGTGATGAGAAGACACATTTGCAGTACTCACAACACTAATATGGGTCAAGGATAAATCTGTTGAAGAAATAATTATATGAATGATTGTTCACTGCATTGTCAGTGCCTTATGCTCACACAAAAGCCAAATATCAGAAATTTTCACCATAATATTTGTTTCATTCTGCAACTTTCCCTTGATTTTGAAAACAGACAGGATCCACTTTCCTCATATATTTTATATTATCTTTATATGTTACATATATTTTGTCATCTTTATTAAATATATTTTGTAGTGTATTGTTACAAAAATATTTTAAAAAATGAAATTCTGTGATAACTTTGTTGACAGGAATACCTCTTATTCAGTGTTGGTGTTCATACAAATTACATTCTGAAACTATTTTTGAAATGAGTGAATACTTTCTTAGTGGAGAATATTTTTAATGTTGTGAATTGCAAATTTTAAGAATTAAAGTAAATTTCAAAATGCCAAAGTTAAAATTTATGTAATTCAGCATAATCATGAATACACAATTTTCATAAAACATCATGTGTAAACTATAAAGTATAATGGACAAGAAACACTACGGTTTGGAAAATAAATTCTCTAAAATATTTCAATGAAATTTTGTTAAAGAATTGTTCCTCTACATGTGCTAATGTCAAACAAAAGAAGTTATACCTTTCATAATTACAAAATCAACCCTTCTGGATAATCACAAATCTGTGTATTACATATTTCACATTCTCAGAAGAGTGCTCCTGATTTCTCTAATTATTAATCATTAAGTGAAAGAGAACAAGTAATGTCCCTAAGGGACTGTAATGCCTTTTCGTATAGGACTAAGCAGTTCTCTTCTAAAATATTTTTAGTCCATAATTCAGTTCTACTATTAGGGGATGGAAAATGTGAAGAAATGTCTTTTGGGTGCCAAGTGATTGCTGCTGGGAAATGTATGGGACGAAATCGAAAAGCTAACCCAGACTAGAGAGTTTAGAAAACTAAATCGTAATAATAAGTTGGTGCCAGTCTCCCCTAGTTCATTTTTTTTTTTTTTTACTTTCTCGTATATGTACAAACATGCGGAGTAATATATATGATACAGGGAAAGTTCTGCAATGCTGCAGCAACTCGATTTTGAGATTTCAACGGAAATACACATTTTGGGGCCCCTTGATTCCCAAAAAGTTGTTTCAAAACGTCTGTCCATCTGCGAACACCAGTAGTGCCTAAACTAAGTGTAGGTTTTTTTCCAAATTGAAGAAATCTCTGTCCATCTGGCTCGAGTTGAAGCTTTGAGATTTTGAAAAACATTCTTTAAATTGGGGGGTAATTTACCTGAAGCCAATGGGACATTTTCAAATTTATCTCAATAACGGTTCCAAATTTTTTCTTTAAATTTCTTGTAATACTAAAGTAACATACACGTATTTAGGGTGGCATAGATCCTAATTTCAAGGATAACTTGAGTTTTCAAAAATTGCTAAATTTTGAATTTTTATCAGCCTCTTCCTACAACTACAAAATTAAAGATAGAGATTTTTCCTTCAAATGAAGTGTGTTCTTCATAGTGAGTTCTTTCTTTAAAGTCTTCTTCTTCTTCTTAGTCTTCTTCTTTTTTTTATTATTTTTTTACCATTATGTAGTTTTCACGCAATATTGCGTGCAATATGTGCAATTTTAAAAAATTACAAAAACAAGATTTTCTCAAAAACTGCTCCAACTTTTTTCTCTAAACTTTTGGTAGGTATAGAGCCTAATGTACTGATGTAAGCCTGATAGAGCCTAATGTAATGATATGACATTAACACCATATTGCTGTATACTTTGGTTTTTGCAAAAATTACAAAAATTTAATTTTTTTACTTGTCTTGCACGTGGTTAATATATACATTAGTGGTGATTTGTTTGCATTAGCATATTTATGAGAACGTGTGCTTTTATTGGAAAAAAGTGTTTTCTGTGAAATCTAGCTTAAAATACCGCATTTTCAGAAATGCCCAAACGCCATTTTCTCAAATTATTCCAAATTTTTTTCTTCAAATATTTCAAATGGATAGCGCTAGTTGCACTCTTTAATGTGATGTAAACTCAACTTTGATAATTTTTTGATTTTTCAAAAATTACACAAATGTAATTTTTTTAAAAATATACGAGGGTTATACCAAAAGTGTGGTTCCCATATTTTTTACAATAGAAAACGTTATTTTTTTTACATTAGAAAACGTTATTTATTGTTATTTATACATCGTTGAAAAGCTTACATTGTTGTCTATTTTGCAACATAGTCTCCATTTTTTGCGACACATTTTTGAAGACTGTGCTCCAGCTTTTGTATTCATAAATCGAAGAGTCTCCCGCCAATCCGTTGGGGAAGCGTTGACCTCTGCTCGGACTTCACCGTCGCTCTTGAAGCGTTTGCCACCGAAGTGTTCCTTGAGGACGAAGTGATCGCTGGGGGCTAAGTCCGGCTTGTGCGGGGGATGGGGCATAACGGTCCACCCAAATTTCTTCAAAAGCTCCTGTGTTGGACGAACGACGTGGGGTAAAGCGTTGTCGTGAAGAAGCACTACTCCCTCCGTCATTCGTCCTCTCCGGCGATTCTGGATTGCGGTAACTTTCTTGCGTGAAGAAACCGGATTACTGCTCGAATCACGCACTTGGCGGGGGCGGCGATCAACGCTTCCATCTCTGACGGCTGCCAAGCGAACAGTGAGCGACGCAGCGAATCGCGGACGGCGGGTTTCAGAGTGGGAAACCACTGCGCACGGCACTGTTGTCGGATTTCGCCTACCAACTTCCCTCGAGGCTGTAGCTCATTGGGAACCTTACTTTTGCTACAACCCTCGTATATCACGCCGTTTATATGCACTTTTCCAGAAAATTTGTAAACACTATTGTATTTGTGAGTTAAATATTCTTAAAGTGACTTTGAAGTTTTTTGAAAACTCAGAAATTGTCTGTGAGAAAGAGCTTCAAATTTCGCATTTACAGAAGCGCTCAAACGTAATTTTCTTCAAAACTTCCAAATTTTTCAAAAAAAAAATCCCATTTTGGGCGAGATTTTACTGTTTTTTAATATCCTTAAATACTATTTCCGTTCTGCTATTAAACCGAAAAATAAAGAAAATTTCAAAAAAATGTACTTTGGGCGGCGATAGCTGGTAGGAGTGTGACGTCCCCTTCCTATGCGAATGCTAACTGATGAGCGTAATTCACGTAGGAGGGGTTGTCACGTGAGAAATGATCAGAGTGACCGGAAGAGCGGGAGGGGGTTATGAAGTGGGAAGATATACAATCATAGTAATTGTGAAATATATGAGTTTAATTAATTGTTTCATGCTGAGGATCACCATATACATATTTGAAGGTACACAGGATAGTAATGAGAGAGAGGGAAGGAGCGCAATGGAGTATGACAAGGAATCCATCTCGATCAGGTTTTTCGTCCAGTTTCCCTGATCCTTGAGCAAATGCTGAGATGGTCCCTTGTTTTGCTTCTGGACATAAATGTAACTTCATTATTTGTGCACGTCTTCTGAATTTCAGTGGGAAATATAGTTATTCAAATTATCGTTTTTCATATTATCGCGGCAAAAAGTATTATTCTTTCATGAAGAACATGAGGGTTCAGGGCAGAAATTTATAGCTAATTTACCTTTGAAAATATATTTTATTATATAGGAGCGAATATTTTGTCAACAAAACTCGAAAAAAACTCTCTTTTCTGTATTCAAAATTCGACTAGAATATGGTTTAGGATAGAGACCACAGAATTATGAAAACGTGCACAAAATTCACTTCTCCCCATAGCTCGTCATACGCAGTTTTTAACTGTTTTTGACGTAAATAAATAAAAGAATGTCGAGCACACTCATGTCGGCGTCCGCTGGCTTACCATAGCCTCCAGTTCTCCGGCGGGCATGTTGTCGTTCGACATCGTGGGTTGCTGGTTTCCTGGCGAAGTGATGGCGTGGTGTCGCTTCTGTGGTAGGACTGGCCTGTCGGTGTTTTGTGAGGGCCGTTTATATAGGCGCTCGCTAATTTGAGGGAATCTTTTGGCGAACGTCATTTTTAGAAAGTGGATTTTTCCCAGGCAGGTGTCAACATCGTTTCTAACTTCCCGATGCTTCTGCTTGGGCCGCAAGATGATGAAATATACGTTGAAATAGTTTATAATAATTGTACTTGTTATGGCGTTGAAATAGTTTATAATAATTGTATTTGTTTATGGCTTCGCAAGATGATGAAATATACGTTGAAATAGTTTATAATAATTGTACTTGTTATGGCGTTGAAATAGTTTATAATAATTGTATTTGTTTATGGCTTATCACAGGAGTATGTGCCAAGTCCGAATAACTAGCCGTGACCAAAGGAAATAGAAAATTAATACGGGAAAGTCTTTGCCATTCTGTTGCACCACTAGTTTCTTATTTCGTGAAATACATCCGAGAAAAATGCAGGGAGTAAAATACGTACGATAGAGTCTGTGCCATTCCGTAGCACTAGTTTTCTTCAAAGGTGTATTTCGTTTCTTGTGCAATATTAATTGGCGCATCATTATTTCTTCTGTACTGCTGTTTGGCTGTTCTTTAGCAGTTGGGGGAGGGGGATAGCGAATTTCGTTCATTTGTCACTATAGGTTTGTCAACAAATGTCCGTATTCACCGTTCGTTCTGGCAACCGTGATCGCCTTGTTCAACATCAAAAAACCTCAAAATGTACGCAACCTCAAAAAACTATTATCACCAATATGTGGAGGGGTCATCAAGGTCTAACCTTACATAATTTTATTCACATGACAGTGCAGTTTTTATTCGCAGTCGTGCCGCATTTTTGGGATCCAGTGACAGGTGCTACTACAAACACCATTGAAAGCCAATAGACCAGTGGCGTAGGCTCAATGTATGAGAGTGATGTGTTACGTCCCCTAGTTTTCCATCACTTAAGAATATTTTCAGTAAAGTATTTTTAGTTTCTTCTGTAAATATCTTCCTCTGATTCTCTATTCCCTCTCGCCATTTACATGCACGGTCCAATAGACATTAGTCCCCTCTGGATGTGACGGGCCGAGAAACATCCCTTGAATGACCTCACTTCGTTGGCGGGGTCATTAAACCCACGGCCATGCGCTGTGTGCAACCTGTGTGGTTTCGGCTGCCGGAGATGTGACATAGCTTCTCACATCAATTCTCATTGGCGTTGGCTTCTCATTGGCGTTTGTGTATCTCCTCCCAACATCCTTCCATACCCCCTCCTCTGATGCAGTCATATACTGCGATTTTTGTAGGAAGAGCTCTCAAGATAACTCAAATCCCATCTTCGCGATGGAATATGTCACGGCATTTCGTATCATTCACAGTCGTTCCGCTAATTTCGCACGATCGCGACCGTATGAAGCAGTGCTTGCAATCATGCGACTTCTACCGGCAAGACCGAGAAAAGACGCGAAATGCCGTGACATATTCCATCGCGAAGATGGGATTTGAGTTATACTGCGATTTTTGTAGGAAGAGCTCTCAAGGCCACTCAAATCCCATCTTCGCGACGGAATATGTCACGGCATTTGGCGTCTTTTCTCGGTCTTGCCGGTAGAAGTCGCATGATCGCAAGCACTGCTTCATACGGTCGCGACCGTGCGAAATCTAGCGGAACGACTGTGAATGACACGAAATGCCGTGACATATTCCATCGCGAAGATGGGATTTGAGTGGCCTTGAGAGCTCTTCCTACAAAAATCGCAGTATATCTTGAGAGCTCTTCCTAGCAGTGGCGTAGCGTCAGGGGACGCTGAGATGCTGAGCATCCCCGTATATAAGAACCTTAAATACTGTATTGATAATCTTACAAGTGGTCTGTTGAGCGAAACACGTTTTGTATTAATTTAAAATTGATTTCCTATGATTGAATTCGGTGGGCTGTTGAAGCTGGCCTCTGATTGCTTGGATGCTAAAATACTTCAGCGTCTGCCGCCAGATTGCGACGAGCAATGACGCATGCGCAGATGGCGAGGTCCCCCTCTCCCCTCTTCACCCCTGGCCGAGAGAACCCGACTGCTTTACGCTAGCGTCTACTGCGGAAAGAAGCTCGTTTGTGCACGAGAGCGCAGCACACTTCAGGCGTTCAGTAAATTATCTTTCTCTCTCTCACTCGGGAGTCCCCGCTTGGTCATGGGTACAAACTGTAGAAATAGTGCCTGACTACTATTTCTTAAGTAATATCCAAGAAATTGTATTATCTCTTAAATAGATTACATATTATTTAAGTCTACAATGTATAAATTAACAAATGGTCTTATTGCCATTTGCGTATAAGAATTAAAGCTGAGCCATTGTATAATTTGCTTTCAAGACATCGGCAGCCCTGACTGCTGTGAGGATTTTGTGGGAAGCGCCTACACCGTCGTAAGCAATCGAGATCGTGGAAGTAGTCCCAGTGTATCTGCCTTGTGTTGCGTTCGCCTGTTAGACGAAGTAGTTGATAGTGACATTTTGTGTGTTATTGTTGAGCATCCCCAAACGTGTGAGTCACGCTACGCCACTGCTTCCTAGAATAATTAAAATTAAGAAATGCGCACAAGTGTGCATGGAGTTTACAGTTCAGTCTTCGGAGCTGAGCTCCGTAATTGTTTTCCTTGCATGAAAGCACATGATACTTGGTACACTTTTCGTTGCACAGTTTGCACACGCATAGATCACTGGCGGTGTGATATGTGGTTGTCTTGCAGAGTTTATGGTGGAATCCATGCACCGCTAATCTGTTTACTACACTTCTCATTTCCTGGTTTGGTTTTGTCCAACTCCTGTCAATCATGGCACTCGTGCAGTAGAAAAGTTCTTCCACCTCTTCTCTCTTCTGTTGTCTTTCCGCTAGCAGTTTGTTGTATGCTGTGGTAGATGGTAGCAGTAGATTATATCTTAGGTCCTCAATTAGGAAGGGCTCTCTGGTTAGTAGATACACGTATCTGGATGGTGTGTATTTTGATACGCCTCTTCCTAGAAAAATCGCAGTATAATTCGACAGCACGCCTGGGAATCCCAGACGTCACGTGCTACGATTGGGACCCGGGAACGGGGGGCAGATGGCACTACTGTCTCTTTACAAGTCAAGCAAGTCTGCCAACTTTGTTTAAGCACATTTCAACCTAATTCAGTACAGCTGGGTAACTCGTGTGTTAGCAGGCCTGACAAAACAAGATCACACTCTGCATGTGAGAAAATGGTATGACAGAGACAATCCGTGAACTCGAAACGGTGCGTGCGATGTTATTTCGTTCATCATGTGTGTCCTGCGTTCTAGCGTAAATGCTGTGTCCTGCATAAAATGTGCATTAAATAGACTATTTAGCCTGATTAGTGTTGCGTTAGAGAGAATCGTGAATTCGAAATTGTAACGCGAAAGAATAAAACGTTTGTGAGTGTGAATGGACGCAATTGACGAGCTCATCCAGTTTATTTGTGATAGTGGATGAGTTATTTGTTGCAGGGAATAGTGGGTGGTGAAATGTTTCTTTGTGTTATAGACAGCATTCGTGAAATTCCGTGTAGTTCTTTCTCCAATTTCGAAAAACGTAAGGTACATAGTGATGGACATCCAAGACAACGCGAATAGATCTCGAGTTCAAAAATTATCAAAATTATGTATTTTTTGTGGTTATTTTTTTAGTTTTATTGTCTTGTTTATGTAAGTTAGTGCATGCAATGAGAAAATGATGATTTTCAAGGAAAAATTCAGAGGGTATCTAATTTGCAACATAAACTTCTAAAATGCTTCAGAGTAATGTAGAACGATGCAGACTTTAATATTTGGAATTATGCGTTGAACTTGTAATATCATGATCGCATCCCACATGTACTAGCCAGGAGACGCCACTGCAATAGACCCCCTTACGTCATCACCTCGCACTCTGTGGTTTACCGCCAGAATGATTTAGACACCTCGTGGAATATTTGTGGTGAAAACATTGCAAGAAGATGCGTAGAGATCCATTTCTGTTTCTAGTTGAACATTCAATATTGCATTTTGAAACTTGATTTTTCCAAAGAAAGTGTTTTTATAATTTTGAACTTTTTTTGTAAGCAACGTATAATTTTTCCTTCATGTTTGCTTTAGGTTAGAGAAAACAACGTTATACTACAAGCAGAGAGTATTATGTGACTACTATACGCGCACTTTTCTTGATACTCCACAGCGGGGGTTGCGAGGGGAGGCAGGTTCTGTTTACGTCATGGCAGTGCAGTGCTGTCAACATCCACAGAAAACTCAACGTAAAAAGCGCTGAGATAGCAATGAGAAAGAACTCAAGATTTTTTTAATTCTGAAGAAATAATTAAAAATTGTAGAAATTATTGAGTAACGAGAAGGTGCACGATACGCAGAGTCGTTAGAAAAAGAGAGCGAAATCTGAGAAGTCCTAATTGTAAAGGAAGGTGAGCAGCACTGCAAACCGAGCCGTGAGGTTCCGAGTGGGGCTCATGTTTTCTGCCGAGCCGTGCTGTGCCGGGCTGAGCGAGAACTAGAGAGCTGGAGGATCAAGAAAAAGTGCGAGCATAGTACAAGGGTAAGTTAGGTTCTTTTCACGTGAATACAAATATACGTTCCCAAAGTTGGTATTAGCAAGATGCAGAACGATATTACTTGTTCCCAGATTGGTATCATGACAAAAGACGAGTGCAATGCGCTTCGTCTCCCAACAGGTAAAGAATATCCCTTCGGTTTTTCTAACTCTGCCTCTGAAAGCCCGTCTTCATAATGGACGATGTCATGGTATTTCGCGTCTTTCTCAGTCGCGCCGCTATACTTGGGTTTTTATTTCTTGGCGCGCGGGAGCCTATATATATATATATATATATATATATATATATATATATATATATATATATATATATATATACACATCTTACATCCTTAGTCTATGATAGCGTTCACGTAAGAACAAGCAAAAGTGACAGTTCGCTAAGCAAGTGAACATCACATGTAATTCAGAGAAGTATCCCTCCGCCGCGGCAGCTGTTCAGCCACGCCTCTTCGTAACCTCACTTTAAAGGGTTTGTTTATGGCTCCCGTGAAGAGAACTATATATATGCAGAAGTCTGAGTTTCGCTCATGTATATGCACGTACGCGAGTCCGCGAAATATTGAAATTTAATTACGCATGTGGAAAAATATATTAGCATACTCTCATATGAAGTAAAAGAAAACTGCCACGAATGTAAATAGAAAGAAAAAATATTTTTCTGGGGACGTTCAAATACCTTTTCTTTGAATTTCACAGCGCAGCGAAGGGTCCATGTATTTTTGTAATGAAGAGTGGTTTATTTATAATTACAACATCCCGATTTTCCATACTTAGTAAATTGCTCTCATAACTCAAATGTGACTTAATTGTTTTGTATGTCAAAAATGTTCTATAAGGCAATGCATTTCTTAATCTACTGTGTCTATTTTCATCTCTTATTTCTTGGATGAATAATAGGCACATCCTTTAAATTCACTCTTACTAATTAAAACATTTTATCAGTGAACGCTATCTTTTACTTGTATACTTGCATCCTCAACTCAAGGCTTTACTAAATTTTATCCAGAATTGTTTCCTTTACAAGCATCCACTTAACAAACTAATATCTATTTTAAATACTTAATTATTAATAGAACACATCTCAATAATGTAAAATGAATAGATGGGTTTGAAAACTGCCCTATAAAGGTGCATAAAAAAGAAATTCACAAGAACATTTATTTTTCACTTTGACCAATGAGGTGGAATTGCCATTGCACTTGAGTACCAAATTTGGATCCATCCCAGCATTTATGTATAATAATAATAATAATATTTTATACATTTTCACATAAGTTAATGAATGCAGTTCGAGCACACTAATAATGAAAACAAAACTAAGAAATGGTACAAAAACAACACAATTTATAAACAAGGAAGTTTTACAAAACAGTATCCTATCATTACGGAAAATTATATAATACATTTGTTGGTACAAAGAAAACTGGCACAAACAATATACAAATTTAAAGAATAAAAATCTACAAATACAATACACAACACAACTTTAAAATACAATCTACAAATATAATACATATCTATACAATCTACAAATACCATACAATATACGTTTAAAAAATATATAATATACATTTTTAAATGTATATTGTATGGTATTTGTTGATTGTATTGTAAAGATGTGTATTATATTTGTAGATTTTTATTCTTTAAATTTGTGTATATATATATATATATATATATATATATATATAATTTAATTATTTTCATGTGTCAGTAGAAGTTTCCTGGAACAAAAGGAAAATTGCATTAGTATTCTGTTTAGTTAACTGTTAATTAGTATTCTATTTTTTAGTTGAATATTTCCTCTCTTAAAGCACCAAGGCTTGTCATTATTGCGGATCAAGAAAATACTTCCCTGGAAAATTAGTAATATCCAGTCTCAATGGTACAATCTGAAAGATGGTCCGGGGCCAACTGCTTCATTCTCAGGCAATCAAATGTGGATCTATTGAAGATAATGTGAAATGTAATAGATGACAAAATTTATAGTTCCATTAATTAAAATATAAGGAAACTATACTACAACAGGATCATCTTTGTTACTTTACTCATAAATACTGTACAGTTCTGGTTTTTCTGTACTATACTACTATAAAATAAATATACAGGACAAGTAATAAAATATAAATTATAACTTGCCCTTTTCATACATCCCGTAAATAATTTTCCTGATGATGCCTTTGCCAAATTCGTCCATTTTGTCTAATACATATGCTCTTCGTCTTCTTTTCTTCCCAGGAGTTCTCAATTCACTGATGTCCTTTTTGTAATACCTAAATAAACAGGATTCCTTCAGATACACTTTTATCAATTGCACAACAACAGCTATTAAAGTGTAATTATAATATAAAAACTTACTTCGAAACAGTACTTTTGCTCATATTCACCTATTCCATTATGAGGCTCATAACAGAACCGGATTCTAACCTTCCTTTCCTTTGCATTTCTCGGATTTTCCTCGCGAGAAATATAATATCCTCTTGTCGCTGGCGTAAACAAGGAGGATTCTTTCTGCGACCACTCCGACGTTCCATGATTCGCAATGGCGTTATTATTTAAAAAGTAATTAACAACGTAAAGCACAGATCTACGAAACGCTCACAATCAACACAAGAGCCAAGAAACACGTGCACCAGTACGCACCTTACATTCAAGACCAAAGTGTGTTCAAGACTCGGTTTTAAAATAATCACACAAAAAGTAAATTCCATACAATGTGTATAAAAAAAGAAATTTTACAGAAGAGCACATAGCACTGCACTTCCTAATTTCAATTGTTTCTCGTGGCGCGCTATATTTTCGTCGGACGATGACATCACAAAAGGAAGCGTCGAAACCATTTACAAATTAACCAACTGCAAACGAACGCATCGAAGAAGGAGAGTTCGATGGGATCAAGGACACAACGACCACAGAACCTTCGGTTATGTTGCCAGCACTAGCTATCAAAATTGCTTGTTCTTACATGAATCCATGGTACCAGGATTTTTGACGGTCAGTACTGGGATATACATTTAATCATCTGTCACCGCTGCACGACGCATGCCTCTGACGATCGAATAATGAACAACTGTAGACATAGCTACGAGGATAATCGTGTTTGTGCAATAATTTGTCTGTTAAACCGGGTTTCCCTGAAGTCTATACAATAGCACTTGATCGCCTATTTTAAAATTTACGATCCTTCGTTTTGCGTCTGTCCGTGTTTTATCTTTCTTGGCCCTATCGGCAATGCCAGTTAAAGCAACTTCATGGTCTTTCCTTATCCGTCAGCAACCTGCTATACATGCTTGTTCTGTACGTGGAGCTTAGTGAATCCCCGCCTCTAGGGATAAGACTGGGCATCGTGCGAAAGTGAGAAAGAATGGGATGGGACCGGTTGATTCTTGTTTTGCAGTATTGTATGCTAAAGTTAGAAATGACAGAGTACGTCCCAGTCTTACTGGTTGGTAGAAGCGAAATGCGACAGCATGCATATATAAGCAGCTTGCGTATATACAAATATAAGAGTTCTTTCAAAACGTTCCCATAATTTGTTTGTAGCAGAATGACAGGCAGTTGGGAAAATAGATTTTGTTCCCAAAATGTCCGTAATCGAAGTGACCAGTTCCTATCGGAATTGCGTTCCTCTATCTGTAACAATGCTTCTGGGGGAGTCATGACGCAAAACAATTTGGTTCATTAGGAACGGAACCACATTCTGAGCTGTAGCGCTTGCATGGTATAAGCGCTTGTCATTGCCTGAGTTTTTGCCCATCTGGTTCTGTAATCTATCGCAACCAGTATCCATTTCTTTGGTGTTTTCGCTTTTGTGATAGGGCCAACGGAGATTAGTAATAAATGAGGACAAAAGAAAATTTATGAAAACAACTAGAAGTTATCATTAATATTTGTCAATTTAGATGGGGGAAAATGTAGAACGGATGAGTGTCACAAAGTATTTGGGTTCCTATATTACTGAAAATAATGAAGTAGAAAATGATATTAACAGGAGAATAACAGCAGGTAACAAATGTTATGGCAACCTCTACAAAATTTTTAAGACAAGGATCTCAAGGGCCGCTAAGTTAAAATTGTACAATACTGTCATTAAACCGGTAGTATTGTATGGTTCTGAAGCTTGGACCCTCACAAAAAAAATTGAAAATAACTTGACAATATGGGAAAGGAAAATCTTACGTAGAATATTTGGACCGGTTAAAGAAAATGAAATCTGGGGGCATAGAACTACACAGTTGGACGAACTACAATTTTATTTTTTTGACATTTGTCGCGCCTTTTCCGCGACGCGTCTCCCAAACCCAAAAAATATATTTTATTATATAGGAGCGAATATTTTGTCAACAAAACTCGAAAAAAAACTCTCTTTTCTGTATTCAAAATTCGACTAGAATATGGTTTTAGGATAGAGACCACAGAATTATGAAAACGTGCACAAAATTCACTTCTACCCATAGCTCGTTTTTAACTGTTTTTGACGTAAATGAAATAAATAAATAAATAAATAAATCCTTGTGGGGCGTTGAGCGCATTTTTGGAGTTACTAGAATGCCCCCGTAGCATCTGCGCGCTCCTGCGTCACTACCCAGCGGCCAGAATTGGGAAGGAATTAGGATTGAGGTAGGGTTTAGGACACTTCACAGGGGTTGGACTAGCCCTTGTATAGCAATTAAACTGGTTTTGTTGGAACAAATTTCACAGGAGATCGACGGGAATCGAACCCGGGTCTCCTTGGTGAAAGGCAAGCGACTTCGCTCTGAGTCATCAGTCGACCCAACTGCTGATGAACTATATAAAACACCTAAGATAGTTACCTGCATCACGACAAGAAGGTTGGAATATATTGAAAGTATAATAAGAATGAAGGAAGAGAGGGCAGCAAAAAAGGAGCATGGCCGGTAGGAGGGGTTGAGGCAGGCTGAGGTTAAGATAGAATGATGAGGTGAAAGAAGTTCTGAGGTCCCTAAGAGTGAAAAGATGGAGAAGACGAACAGAAGACCGAAGAGATTGGGCTCCCATAATAAAAGAAGACATGGCAAAAGTATTAGTGCTGGAGAGCTGACACAAGAAGAAGAAGAATATAGCAAACGAAATCCAGTGCTCTATGTTCAAATGGTTCGCACAGGGGCATTGGTATTAATTCACTGCCGGCCTTTTTCTATTTTCCTTTTCAAGCTTGGTAGGATTGACAACCGTTCACATATCTCTCGATATATTTCTTCATTTCTTTCCAGTAGAATCGCGTGGTTAACTTGTCATATGTTCGTGCGAAGCCCAAGTGTCCACTAGTCGGATTTTTATGAGCATACATGCATTTTCTCGGGTGTGCAGAAAGAACCGTAAGATAGGGGTGGCTCTGCGAATTGATATTTTTTCTATATACATAATATATTGGTTTGGACCGAGTAAATCGATGCCAGTTTTCTATCTAATTATTGTTATATGTCCTGGTCAGGTTTATTCAACAACTGAAGAATTTCTCAAAGTTCTAAGTTTCTGGTCTTTCTGCTGTTCTTCCGCCCATTCCTTAGCGGACAGAACTAGGGTAGGTACTTCGTCTTCAACATTAGCCGGTTCCTCATTTGGTAGGGGGTATCTACTTAGAAAATCAGCGACTAAGCCGAATCCGGTTTGTAGACAACGGTCAAATTCTTGTAATAACAATGCCCAGCGGGCCAAACGCCCCAATTTCTTTGTTTTATGAAGCCAGACATAGGCGTTGTGGTCGGTGACCATCTTCAGAATTGTAACTGTGCAGCGCGTTCCATGTCTGTGGGCAGATTCCAGGTGCAGTCCGGGTGAACACGTGTGCGAAGAGAAGCAGGCGGATTTCTGAGACGCGTGGGCGTTGTAATGTCAAGACGTTTCAGTCCGTCGCAGCTGTGGACGACTGCGAAAGATCTGGACGAGCGTGTTGGAATACAAAAATTTTACATTTGAATTACAATGAAATTGTACAAAACTTGTATCATATATAAGTTTGAATGTTTCAAAGTTTTGTTTGTAGACACAAGTTCCATTAAAAAATTTATTAAAATGAAGATGAAGATTGGAAGAATAGTTGTGATTTTTGTAATTTGTAGATGAAGATTGGAAGAATAATTGTAATTTTTTAATGATTTTTTAATGGACCTCATGTCTTGTCTATAAATAAATTTTGAAGCATTCAAACTTATGAATTATACCAATGAGAAGACAGCAAGGTTTAAGGAATTGAAAATACTAAACTTGCAGTTATGTTTAGCGAGATGTGCATGTAGATCTAATGCAAAATGCATTTAACATATTCAAATAAACAGTTTGCTTGTCAATGACACGCAAGCTGCATTTAAAATTCCCACTAATAATGTGACGCAAACTGATGCTTGAAGCTCATTGGCTGAATTCAGATACTATGTTAGCAAATACAATAGTATTTGGTATTATCTCACCCATGGTGGAAATAACCACCGTGAGCTCCGTATGTCTTTCCATCATGGTGCCAAATCTCCACCCGAAGTGAATGCAACTAGAAATGTTGCTATATTAAAGAACATTAACATTGATCTCTATAAAATATAGGTATAGCAATGTATAGAGATCAGCGAATGTGAATGTGAATGTTAAGAGCAAACGTAATGTGAATGGAAATAAAAATTTGGAAATACTAATGACAACGATGCATTGTTGCCATAGCAACCGATAGTATTCCATATAAATGAAGTTTTGTCTGGTTTTGCCGAGACTACAGTCATTTGTTCACAATATTTACTACGTGCTAAACGTATAGTTCTGTAATATCGTGTTAAAGATAGTTTTGAATCTAGACTTTGAGAATGATTAATTGAAGAATGAAATCATGAATGTAATAATACTGGGTTTTGGTTAATTTAGAAACTACATTGAATAAGGCCGACGTCTTCTAACCCCAACCCTTTTTCTCTTATTCATTTCTTAACTATTGTGAAGTGTATTTAAACAACGGTCAATATTTAATATGAGTACAGTATTTTTCGCATATTAATGATATCTTTAGAATTTGTCACCTAACCTCAACTTGTAATCCTTATGTCACAATTTTTTGCGGTTCAGTACATCGTGTTTGTGTACGTGGGAACTTACATTGCGGAATAAGAAAAGCCTTGTACTGAACTTACTTATATCGAATGAACAATTGGGGACAGTGTCATTTTAGTATTTACTACGTATGTGGATTACAAAGGCAACATATGCCAAATCTTTCAGATCAAATAGTACATTTAATGTCTTTTCATGTGTCTTGCTGTGTTGATGGGAAGTGTATCTTTTAGATCAGGTTGTTGAAGTGTTGATCAGTAATAATGTCTTTCAATTATTTGTCAATATTGGAAATTGCTGAACATCTTATTAGGTAAACAAATCCTAAGTATTTGTGTATTTACATTCTGAGAAAAATAAATTAACAATGAGTGAAGTTGAGGTTGATGAAATAAAAAATAATATTCAAAATACTTTGAAAAGCAAATCAAAAGAGTCTGTTAGTGATGAACAAGGAAGTAAAAGTAAAAGAGTTGTGTTTCAAGAGAAACCAATCATTCTCAATAAAGTATCACCAAAAATTTCTGAATCTACTGCAAAGTCAGAGGGAATAGAAAATGAGAAGAAAGAGAAGAAAGAACGCAATCGTCCTCCAACTAAGGTATATTCTTTTCAATGTTCTTTTTAGATCTGATGTACAATCAGTAGTTTATTTTTGTATTATTTGATTGCTCTATTGCACTAGAATTAATTTATTTTCTCTGTCTGTCATTTTTATAACGCAGGTTGTTGTGCGTCGTTTGCCTCCTACAATGACACTGGAAACGTTTGTAGACAATGTATCCCCATTACCAGAGCATGACTATGTATATTTTGTTCGAGCAGATATGAGTTTAGGCTCCAATGCCTTCTCTCGAGCATACATAAATTTTATTAACATGGATGATCTACTTACTTTTTATGAACAGTTCGATAATTATGTATTTATGGATTCAAAGGGTGAGTATCATGCTATGCGTAAAAATGATGTTTTAATAACTATACTGTGTGTGAGATTGTAAAGTTATTTTCTTTTTCAGGTAATGAATATCCTGCTGTGGTGGAATTTGCACCCTTTCAGAGAGTACCTAAAAAGAGACCTGGCAGAAAGAAAGATCCTAAAGTTGGTACATTAAAAGATGATCCCACATTTATGTCTTTTGTTGCTGGTTTAAAAGAGAAAAAAGATACAAGTAGTGTTAAACAAGCAAGTGCTGAACACTTACTTGCTTTGACTACTGAAGGTATGTATTAGTGTGATTTTGAATCACTTTAAGCTGTTATTGAAGTAAAACCACTTGGGGAGTCATCATCTCCTGAAATATGATAAATATGATAAATGTTTCGTCCAATGCAGATTTTATTGCGTTTTTTAGAATATTTGTCTGCAAGGTTAGTTCTACAAAGAAAGAAGAGGGAAAATATCTCCGTGGTAGTCAGCTTGATTCTCTCTGACCTTCAGTACAGTTAACTTTGTGTATGGTAGTATGATCTTCATCCTGCTCTTTCTTAATTTTCTCACAATACCAAACATAAACACTGCACACTAGTTTCTTTGTACCAATTACTTTTTCAGAAATGAAAGGGACACATCTGTTCATTTTTAAGTGATAATGATAGCTACTAAGCAAAATCAGTAAATCCTAAACACTGAAAACAAAGTACTAAAATTGCTTGCATCGTGGTTGGTGCAGATGGATGCTCCACCAACAATAATATTTTATATAAACAATTAATTACTAGCATTCTTATTTTTGTATCTTAGATACATAGAAAAAAACAAAAGTTTGTTTCTCCTCAAAACATTTCTGAAGCTTAACTACATTAGGGTTGTTTTGTGTGTGGGTGTGTCATTCATTGTTTTCATTGTTTTGTAACATAGTGGGTAGAAAATTATGTGTAGCTACAAAACATTGATTTCAAAGTTTTTGAATTCAATGTTCCAATGGAAACATGTCTGACATCGAAAAAGATCCTTATTTTAAAGAATGTTTCTCCATTTTTCCATGTTTAAACAACACTCAAAAAGGCATTAACATAATATAACATAACTCATTTAATCCGTACACTAACTTTTTCCATCTAAAATGGATGGTTCCTGGCCGCACTGGAGACCCTGCGGATTTGAAACAGATCATTTAATTATGGGCGATACATTACTTAAAGTCCTTACGGCATTTTCAAAATTTTTTCAGAAAGACTCCAGTTTTTTCATAATGATTGAATAATGGTTTTAATAAAATGGTTTGCTCAGTTAGAGGATGCTGCCCATAACCCTTTCAAGCACAAAAATGAATGAAAAGGCAAAATTACTTTAAAAAAACAACTCTAAACCTCTTTGTTTGGGATTAAAAAATCATATAATTATTGTTCTGACAACAAAAATTGTTTAGCTTCATTAAAATTGTAAGGGACATATGTGTCCCAATGTGCCTCGAAGGGTAAATTTTACAGAAAAGTTATTGGATTTTACCAATTAAAATAAAATAACAAATTTTTAATTTTTACATCATTTGTCTTATAAGTATTCCATATATTTTCAAGTGTGATATTTATTGAAGCAATTTCTTTCATTTGTGAAACATAAATGAACATGTAGAATATGCAATATTTGTGTGATTCTTTACATGTACTTTAGCAGAATTGACACATCTCCTTTGAGTGCTAACTTTGATCATAATATGAAAAACTTTATGGTACCGTTTTTCAGTACTCACTCTCTTCGGAGTCATGACAGTAGAGTTCTTCCATGATGAAAAATGACCAATTATTTTCCATCTATAAGATGAAAATACTCTAAGTACGACAATCATGACTCTTCAACACAACTCTGTTCACACAATTTTGTGTAGACAATGTAATAATTAATTACTGAAATATCTAAAATATTAAAGAACAAAGGAAGATAATATTTAATCATATTTAATAAAGCGCAAATATCACTAAAATGCATCAGAGAAAGATTTCTTTTACATTATATTACATACTATATAAAATTATAGTTGATGCACATTTGGACATAGGTGTCCCCATAGCTTTTTTATGATTTTGTTTATTTACTGTAAGATACAAAAAACTACTAACTCATAATCAACAATATACCTACCAGCAAAGAATATTTTTACATTACATGTGAAACATCTGGAGCTGTGGTAATTATTGCTCCTCAAATCTTAACTACTTCTAGTTTGCAAACCTGTAACTTTCTGTTCAAGATACAGTTCACAAAATAGTGATGATCAGTACTGTCAACATTTCAATATATTAAAGGAATGTTCACAAAGGCATGCATATTCATCTCACAACTCAAATTACTTCCGGTCCAGAGAAAAATAAAAACAAATCCTTGGGATAAATATCCCTTGTACGTTTATCACTGGAGATGGCAGTGTTCCTCCCCTGCTGGATGGAGAGATTTGGCACTGACTACACGTTGATATGCAGGGTTTCCCCTACCAGCAGGACACTGCCCCAGCCAGGACAAACTCTAAGCTCCTGACTGGTCTCCTCACAGATGTGGAAGTGTATTGCATGGAAGTTTGTGTAAGGTATGATGAAGTGGAAGGAAAGATCACGTCAGTCCAGACCAGTCCATTGCCATTGCCCATTTATTAGGGTACTACTAGAATTCTCCTCCAGACAACGGTTGTACTCAACCTTGGTGTAATGTTGCTAGAATTGTAAAGAGGCACTGCACTGACATTAGTTGATGCCCTGGGCCACCTCAACCAGTCCCAATAATAGATCTTTAAATGATTTCATGCACTTTTTTCTTCTTCTTTGTCTTCTTCTTGTAAATACCAAGGGTATTTTGCCAAGGGCCTTTTGGTGTTATGAGTCAAATGAAATATTCCCAAATTTCATAAACAAGAAAGTTGTTAGAAACAACTAAGAACAATTCTCCAAATTCTATGGCATTTTAATTTTTAAAAATTAAATATCCTCCCTTCTTTCTTGTTTTCTTCCCTTCTCTTTCACCTCCTCCTCCTCCTCCTCCCCTTGCACTTCTTGTGGTGAAGTACCATTTCTAGAAATGTTGTAAAATGAAGTAATTGAAGTAGTATGAAGTAAGTTGAAGTACAAGTTGTAATGTTATAAAATTGCCTAAACAGTACAAAATATTTGGTGTGTAACACCACTGGTTTCGATTTCCTTTTATGAGTGTTCCACTGTTTTGCCCTGTCAACTAACGTTACTTAAAATTTCTCATGACGATAATTTATTTACTTAATTTAGCTAAATGTTATTTCCAATTGTCAGTATGAAAAGTAATAGAATTCTTACCAAAACCAATGTTATTTAAATTAAATTAAGATTGCCAGTAGATTTGAATCCCAGGAAATTTGGGAAAAGTCTGGAAGTTTTGAAACCTGGAAATTTTATCTGGGACCTGAAATTTCTACACTTTTGCTTTTTCTTGTTTACAACAAGTTACATTCTAGTATAAAGAATATTAATAATGCAAAAAATTTGTATCTTGTTTTTGAAAATGTCTTCTCCTGTTCTACTGTGTACATCACTGACTCATAAACACTATGCAAGATTTTTTCAGTAACGGATATTTGGTGATCAGTGAATTTCAGAGGACTCTTACTTTGGGGAGTTCTTAATGTAAAACTCTTGCTGTTTTCAACATTTTCTCAAATCTGGTGCCAATTTTTTTAATTGAATATTTTTTATTTATTTTCTTATTTCAAAGTGTGTTTATATTGTAAATGTCTTGACTTTCTTTGCTTGTGTATCTCTGAAAATTACATATTTAAACATTTTAAAAAAAGTCTCAGTGTTTAAAGAAATTTAACAATTCAATCCAACAGGTGGAGAATGTCCCTACCAACAAGTCCCATACCCTCTATGTGTAAAGCATATACCCAGTAGTAATAATAATAATAATAATAATAATAATAATAATAATAATAATAATAAATTTAGGTATAATTACAATGCTTACATTGGAGTAGAAAGTAGATAGAGCTAAAATCCAAGAATGCAAATTGCTAGCCAAAGCAGCCAAAATCTCTACCGAAACTGGAAGTATGCATTTGAAAATCTGAAGAAATTACGTGTTCAGATTGTTCATTTATTGTTCATAAACATCATGATGAACATTTAAGGTATAGGTCTGTTGACCTGTTCCTTGGTTTATCAATATTCCCTTAATCACTTCCAAAGTGTTTTTAATCTTCCCAGCACATTCTTGGTCTTCCAGGGTCTCTTCTTCCTCTTGTTTGGTATTGGAGAACTTTTCTTGGGAAACATTCTATCTTCATTCTTTTGGAGTGTTCTTGCTATTTCTTTTGGTAGTTTTCAACTTTTGAGACAATATTTTTGACTTTTTAAGTCAAATTTTTCCCAATTCTTTCATTTCTTATCCTAGCTCTCCTTGAACATTTAAAATTGATCTCAGATGTCTCATTTGTGCTGCTCCAATTCTTTTTTTTGTCTCTTTGCTTCAGAATCCGTGTTTCACTAGCATATAATGTGGGTTTTGCAATAACATTATGTAATTTAATTTTTATCTCATTGTTCATATTTTGATAGTGTTTTGATGCATCCGTTTATTTTGTTGTAATTTGTTAATTTTGATTCCTTACCTTCCTCTATTAATGATATCTTATTCCCCAACTATTTGAATCTTGCACTTGTTCTATTGTCTTATTTTCTATGACTGTATTTGTTCTACTGTATTCTTTATTATTAATCTCATGGACTTTGTCTTTGAGAGTGATAATTTTATTTTATAATTCTTTGTGAGTTTATTTAATTTATGAGCTGCCCGTTGTTTCATTTTGTTGCCTAATATCTTTATTATAACATGAACACTGATTTATTTATAACACATTTTGTATTTAATGTTGAAAAGAAATCATGTAAATCTTAATTTATTAATTATTTTAGATTAAGAATTATATTTTAGATAAAGAGTGTATTGTATCCAGAATAATTTTAATTTAACTTTAATGAACTTAAAATAATGGAGTGCAACAATTTTGGAAATAATTATTTTGGCTTTAAAAAAAATTGAAATTTGAAATTTAAGGTTTACAGACCACTTAAGATGAAAAGGAAAATGTAAATTTGAACTATAAATATGTAAACATGACCTCAATTTGAATGAAATGTTTTGTTTTATAAGCATGTTTAAATGTCTAGGTGCCACAAAGAAAGAGGTTTCTACACCACTTTTAGAATTTATCAAGCAGCGCCGGGCAGAGAGACAAAGAGTAAGGGAAGAAAAACGAGAAGAAAGAAAAGAAAAGAACTAGAACGAAAAAGAATCAAGGAGGAAGAGAGAAAGAGACGTAAAGATAATGATTCTGTTTTAAAAGTAAGAAAATTAATCAATTATTTATTTTGATAATTCTAAACTAGTGGAAACAATACAGTAACAACAGCATCTTAAATCAAGAATCTTTATTTGGAAAATATCACAAACTAAGGAAATGCAAGGTGCATCCAGAGAAAGTATGTTTCCGTACGGTGTCTACAAAAGAAAATGCAATTTCATGGGAAAACTTTATTGAAGTAGATACAACACATGTTGCACTATTTTCTGCATAAACACTACCAGAATCGAGACATTATTCATACCTTGGGATCCAGGGACTCCCAGAGAAAATGAGAAGTCTGGGGCAGTAGAGACATGAGGGCCTGTTATTTCCGTGAAATTGAATCCTCCACCCATTTACATAAACAGAATTTATTTCTCCATGTTACAGAAATAACTTATAGCTGTCAATTTGAATTGGAAGTAAGTACATTTTTTATTTGTTCAGAATGAAAAAAAATTTGGTACCCAAATTAAGTTTGGATTTAGGGAAAGTTGCTCCAACTTATCCCCCTTTTCTGCGTTGCCCTTATGGTATTAACATTTGTGTTCCTCTCGTACGAGGGTGCCACCTGGGACAGGTACCAGTGTTCAATAGCCACATGCAACTCTACATACTTGGCTGCCTGGGAGACGCCCACATCCAAGGCACAGGTGCTGACATTTCAGGTGTAATGCCCTGAGGCCAAATTGCGGCGGAAATGTCGGCATCTTTCTTATACCTCAAGAAATTCCTGTCCAGGCGGCATTCCGCTGTCTGGGAGATGCTGGGAAACGCTGGGGCATTTTTCCTTGAGGAGTCACAGAACGGCAGCTGAAACATTGACATCTGTTAGGATGCAGCGTCTCCCAGACAGTGAAGTATTTACTGATTTCGGCTGCGGAAGATTACACTTTCATCCAAGTTTGAGTTGCAGATGGCTGGCAAGCATTGGTACCTTAGGGTGTCCCAAAATAACCTTTATTATTAAAAACATTGTTCCCTAGGAGTTGTCCCATTTCTTTTAGTCCCAATAGAGAGTATGCAAAGTTTCTAGGACAACAGGAAAATATCTCTGTAAAGCCCTAAAAGTTGAAAAAAGGTATTTTCATAAATTGTAGACTCTTTTTCAGAATCTGTTTATGCTTACCAATGTGTTAAAGCAGCTTTATGTATATTCTTATGGATGTGTTTACTTAGAAAAATAATAATAAAACAGTATTAACTGTACTTTTAGCCACTTATGACTTTAGGAAAAACAAGTATAAAATGAAAATTTACTCTGATTTTGAGCATTGACTACTCTACACCAGTATGACAGCTCCTGTACATTCACAATAATGGCAAAAATTTGCTAAAATGTTGAAGAAGGGTGAAAAAAAGCATGCAGTGACACATTAAAATTTACAATTTCATTTGATAACAGAATGTAACATTAAGTTAAAAAGGTTAAATATTCGACATAATAATTTTTCAAACAACTTTAAATATTCCTAAAACCATCAACTAATATAATGTCAGCACTTTCATTTCTTTAAATAATATTCAAAATTGACTTCTTAAAGCATTTTATTCATAACATTGAAGTAGATTTTCAATTGTACATTATTTTTGTTTATCGAGTAAAGGACATCTTCCCCTTTTACCCTTTTTTGGCTATGTCATTTGCTGCTTTTAACTTCTTAAAAGTTTTTGCTTTTTTAGCTTCAAAGCTTTCATTTCATTAGCTTTGTATTTAATTAAGGATGCTGCAATCTTTTCATTTCAGTGTCTGACACTTTTCAAAAAATAAAGAAAATGCTATAGATTCTTTTGTCAAATTTGACAATTGTGAATCAAATCAAAGGAGGGATTAAATGTCTTCTGGAAATTAAAAGGTCAGATATGAACAATTTCACAGTTAAACAAGTACATTTCTTCTCTTATGTTCAGGGACTCCCAAAGCATCAGATCATTTACAAGAATATCTGCAGATTTTGTGGCATTCAACCAAACCGTACAAAATTCAAAGCCCTGAATGAATATATTTTATGAAGTATTTGTATTTTATCAGTCATATTTGAGTGTTTTTTTTAGTGCATATATCTGTGTTGAGTAAAGTAATGTAAATATTCACCTGTGTTTGTGAAAAAGCTCCAGGAAGGAGTTTCTCCTGACAAAAGGGCTAAGGAGGGATCAGGGTTTTAGAAAAGAAAAGGAGAAGAAAGAAAATTTAAAAAAAACTTACAGGTTCTTAACGAAAAAACTTAAAAAAACTTAACTTAAAAAAAAACTTACAACTTCTTACAGGTTCATTAATTTCAATATCCTTCTTCCAACATTTTAGTAATTTTTCATTATATTTATCATGAACGTATAGTAACTTTCATAATGGTGTCATAAAAAACCAGCAATTGAGAATTATTGCAAACTTTTATCATTTTATGTCTGTTTTTCCTCAAGACATAAGTGGCTAAGGGTACAGACAGTTAATAGTATTTTGTTTTTATATTAAAAGTAAACATGTTCCCAAGAACATTTATAAATCTGGTGTGCGTTATAATTGCTAAAACTTCATATACTTTGTTTTAGACTAAAATGAAATGACAAAACCCCCTGGGAAGAGATTGTTTTTTAACAAAAAGGTTTTTTTGAGAAACCCTAGTGGTACTTATCCCCAGATGGCAGTCTTCAATGACATGAGGAAATATGTCTTTTTTCTGGTGGTGATTATGAGGAAAAATAGTGCAACTTGAGCTGGATTTGCTACAATAAAGTTTTTCTGTGAAATTTTCTTTTTGTTGACACTGTAAGATAACTTACTTTTTAATGCACTTGTATATCTGAAGCATCTTTCTTCCATTTTCATTGATATTCCAACTCTTGAATTTTTTTATTGTTGAAAATGGAAAACAAAATTGTGAAGTTCTTGTATGTTGAAAACCAAGATGGTGTTTGATTACATTGTTCATGAGAGATGGACTTACTATTATAGTGACTGGTATTACCTTAGGTATATTCTTGAATACTAGTGTCAAGTAAGTTTGCTTTTTGAAATGCAGTAAAACATGTCTAAGCTGGAATCGTTTGGATCCAACATTTTCTTCTCTCTTGTAAATGTTTCTGGTTTATTCAGGTTTGCAATAAAAATGGTCAATTTAGAAAAAAGCAATCGTCAAGAAATGAAATAGGTTCCATAAGTAGTAGAAGTTCACTTAAAAGCACAACACAAAAACAATGATGTTCCAGAAAAGACAAAAAAATGACATCAGAAATGCAACACAACATCTAATGAAACAAAGAACTCCATAAAAAGTAAAAGAAATATTATTTTCTTCAATGTTTGTTGGAACAGATGAATTCATCTGTTTGATTTTGGTTTCAGCTATTTACTTAGGTACTCATGAATATTATGGCAGCCACGTTTAAAATAGTTCTTTTAACCTCGGATCCTTGATTTTGTCCTATTTTGTAAGCTGTCAGACACTGGAGTTTTCCCAACTGTAAATTTCTTTATCAAAACTTTGACAAAAGTGTTGATTTGTTTGTGTTCTTCAAGAAGTCTAATTTTCTCATCAAGAGTTAACATTTTTCAATTTGCCACCTGACATTATTAACACTTGATTAACACAACACCCTGAACTCATCAAACTGAACAACGAAATGTTTAGAACAACTGGACTTTGATCACGCATTACTAGAACTGTGGAAGAATCAGTCTTCACGTCTCCCCTTCCTTCACATGGGCTTAGAAAGATCAGTGCTATTATATACAAATGAATATTGACTTTCGCTCGAGAAGCATGGGAAATACGATGTACCGATGAGGGTTGCTGAGAAATGGATGAGCACAGCTCTGAGTGTCTTATGGTACGATGTCACCACCCTTACAAGTGAATGTTTAATTTTAAAATGATATTTGTTTTCCATCTTATCCAGTGTACTTTGCATTGGAAAATAGTTCTTTCTGTTTTTTTGTGGAAAAGGGCAGGTTTCCACCTTATCCAGGTTCCATCTTAGGCTGATTTTACTGTAACTTAAAACAACTGTGCAATGTGCTAAGGTAAGATCATTAAAAATATAATGCAAAAGACCAAGGGATTTCCTATGCAACCATTGTAAGTGATGTAACAACCTGTATATTAAAATGCTTCCTTGCATACCATCTTCTTTCAGAGGTAATTTCTCTGGTGTCACTTTCTCATCAAAAAGTTTCTCCTTTGAAACTTTTAATTTATGAATGCAATTGATGAAGTTCATTTAACAAATCCAATCTACATTTACTTATTTGATTTTCATCAAAACATTACAACTTCATGTGAAATTTGGTGATTACCTTTAATGTCTAGAAGCAAGTGACCATCTCAGCATTGGACCGAGGGAGCAGGATCAAGAAGGGCATCAAATTTTATAATAATTGTAGCAGGAATACTGTTGGTAGTATTTCACACGATAGATTACCAGAATTACTAGTGTCAGTGTTGTTGAAATGAAAATTTTTATTATTTTTGATTCTTTGTATGGTCTGTCATATAAAATAGAAATATTTGGTTAAAACATTCAAGTGGCTGAGGCAAATCCAGGAAGAAGTCAATAGTGTGGACCAGGAAATATGAAGGATAGATGTAAGATTGACATTAAAAAATCATGTTGAATATTGAGAAGTCTAAATTAATTCAATGTCTATACCTTGTGAGATAGGAATTGCTCATTGCCAGATCAACCTAATGTTTAAAGATTTGGCTGAGATATTAAATATGGCCATAGGACAAAGTGTTGGCCTGCTGGCCACAGATGGGCATTGACTGCACTTATTTCATTGATATTCCCTCTTTAAATGCTCACTCAGCCTTAAAAAATGTTCATAGAGGAGAGAAGTTTCAAGAAATTCAAATAAATAAAAAAAAATACGAATGTTGGGAATTACTTTTATTTATGTTCTTTTGTGACACAGGGCACATAAGTGTTCACACAAGCCATTTAAAGCTAGCAGCGCCCAGAAACCAATCTCAACCAAACCATATCCAAAATTTTAGGCTAATTAAATGCTCTATTCCTGAATTTTAGGCTCCTCTGGATTTCTGAAAATCGTGGGAGCTGCTAGCTTTAGACTAAAGCTAGCAGCGCCCACCTAGAATCAATCTCAAAATCAATTGCAAAATCTGAAACCCTTCCCAACATTTAAGAATAATTTTAGGCTCTTGGAAAAAATTAAACCCGCCTTAAAATTCCAAGAATCAGGGCTGTACAAAGCGAAAATATTAACATTGGTTCTTGCGGGCGAATAAACACCAAAATCAAAAAACCTTGGGAAAAATCTGAAAACCTTCCCAAAAGTTAAGAATAATTTTAGGCTCTCGGAAAAAAAAGTATCCCCGCGTTCAAATTCCAAAAATCAGGGCTGTATAAAGCGAAACAATTCACATTGGTTCTTATTGGCGAATAAACACCAAAATCAAAAAACCTTAGGAAAAATCTGAAACCCCTCC
>JAHLJT010009436.1:2768035-2863226 GCA_031308135.1 Acheta domesticus | reverse complement strand
GCAAAATAAAAAGAGTTTTGAACTATTACAATTTGCAATTAAATTTGTTGTAAATTGAAGACATTATTATAAATATTGTTTTTATAGCAATGGGTGACACTGTGGGGTTGACTGATGCTGAAGCCAAGCAATGCTGTAAAGAACCTGATCCTACTACAAAGGTTATTATTACTATGATGTGTATTAGAAACTTGATAAATGTAATATAAAATTGATTTACTCATAATAATATTTTGTTATACTTTTCAGGACTTCATATTTCAACAAACCATGTACCGTATCAAAGATCCTAGACGATCTCTAGAGTTTTACACCAATGTTTTAGGAATGCGTTTACTGCAGAAATTAGATTTTCCTGAAATGAAATTTTCTTTATATTTTATGGGATTTGAAAAAGCTGAAGACATACCTTCTGATGTATCAGAGCGAGCGAAATGGACGTTTTCACGTAAAGCAACTTTGGAACTCACACAGTGAGTGGTATTATTAAATTTTAATTAAACGACAGTGCCAGACTATTATTATCAAATAGGTTCACTTGATTAAACTTAATTTTTTCTTTGTCACTTAAGGGGCATGTTGCAAGGGAGATATTAATTTATCAACATTCCATACATATCAATTGATTTTGCAATTTTGATGATCTAATATTAGACATCATAACCATTGAACCCGTAATTATAATTTTTTTCATTCACTGAATGATTTTTTTCATTTAATGAATAATTTGTGGGTTTGATCCTGACTGTACGGTGCCCCTCACTGTCATGGCCTCCTTAATATGTTCGTAAATATCATTCACTACGCAATTTGAATACTAGAGGCTTTCTTATAATGTGCTTACGGAAGTGATTTCGGCCGAAGTCTAGTGTACGGTACCACTTAAGGAAGTCGTTCAAATTGGCATTTCACGCATCTTCATGAGTTTGCAACTGCACAGTTTAAATACTAGAGGCTTTCTTTTAAAGTTATTACTTAAGTGATTTCTTATAAAAGTGTATTGGTAATTATGCGGTGGATAGACTCAAGGTTGTTTATAGTGAATGCGAGGGCCGAAGGCCCGAGCCTCGCCGTGATTTGGATCCGGGCGAGCGAAGCGAGAAAACTTGCCTTTGAAAGTAATTTGGCATTATAATGCGGCGGAGACAAAGCGTATGAGGGCGACTAAAAAGTTTATGAGCCATGAAAATCGCCTATCGGTAAGTTTTATTCATTTCGCATCGCTTCTCTAAGGGGGTACCGTACACCCTACTTTAACCGTGATTTCTTATAAAAGTGAATTGGTAATTATGCGATGGATAGATTCAAGATTGTTTATAGTGAATGCGAGGGCCGAAGGCCCACTGTGACTTGGATCTGGGTGAGCGAAGCGAGAAAACTTACCTTTGAAAGTAATTTGCATTATAATGCAGTGGAGGCAAAGTGTATGAGGGCATCTCAAAACTTTACGAGCCATGAATATCGCGTATCAGTATGATACGAATGTATTAAGGAGGCCATGACAGCGAGGGGCACCGTACAGTCAGGATCAACCATTTGTGGTTTTTTGGTTGGTTTATTTTGTTCTTTGTTTGTTTTTCCCTTCCACCTTTACAGTGTCTTGGAGAAAGAAAAAGCACCTAGAACAATGTAAAATTTACGTAATGAATTAACTTCAAAATACAATTATATTTTGTTGATTGCATGATTAGAATTTCTGTGTAATTTACATTTAAGAAAATGAACATGCAACTCTAAAATGGTTTCATATTTTCAGTAATTGGGGATCTGAGACTGACCCAGATGTGAGCTACCATACTGGCAACTCTGATCCAAGAGGATTTGGTAAGTTGGAATATTCTGTGCTGTGAAAGAATGTTTTAGAGGAATGCTTTTTACAAGAAACAGAATGTAGAACATAAATATTTTTAAGCCTGTTTTGCACAGTTTATTTTTCTTAACAGAAAAGGGATGCTGCTGCACGGTTTTGATTCGGTATCGAAACTGGTTAAAGAGTTCTAGCATTTTACTCGGTCATTTCATTTTCTGCATATAATCATGTGTAAATATTTTCCTCTGGACGCTGCAAAAAAAAATTGAAAAACAAATAGCTAAACATTGCTTCTGTAGTTACAAATTAAATAAGATTATTTTAGGGCTGAGCACAAAATAAAGCATTATTAAAACACAGTACATTGTTTATTCCGTGCCACATTGATCACTACACATTACAATTCAACATGTTAATATGCTCTCAAAACTTCACAGAAGGAATAAATTGCACATGCCTAGCAAAACAGGAAAAGTTCTGGAAAGTGAACCCAGAAGCGCGGTATTCAAACAGGATAAAATCTGGACCGAAAAGTGAAGCATGCATCCTTTTTCTCTGTACGTATTACATCCTGTCTGGTCTGTCATTTTCTGTGCTGATGAAAAATGATGAAAAAGTTACTATGTATAGCAGGCTTCAGGAGGAAATTGAGTTCATATACCAAGAAATTTTATTTTTTCATACAGAATTAATTGTTTTCTAAAATTTTAGTGAAGAACAAAATCATTTTAATAAAAGAAAAATATTTAAGTTTTCTACAACTTAAGTAATAGTATTGAAATTAATTACTACTAGAGCCCAAACGTTCAGGCATTTATTTTACCTAAAATAGGCAGGCAAGAAGGCATTTATTTTTACTCAAATAGGCACTTAAAAAAGCTTTTATTGTACTTAGAATGGGGAGCACATAGGCATGTAAACAATAGAAAATCACATCATCTTAAAAGGAATTAAGATAAAAATAATTAAAATTCAGATTTTTATTCTAACTCTAAAATTTACATAAGCACTTAACTTGTTAGGAAACAATCTTTTTTTGGTGACCTTGATTCCACATAGCCATGTTGTATGTTGATTATGAATTTGTTTTACTCATGACTGACTCTTTGAAATGCTATTGTGGGCATGAGAAAGAGTATTTTACTTATGTGATCTTACATACGTGAGAAAGCATATTATAATAGTGGGCCAGAAAAACAAATTTTGGGCATAAAAATGTCTTGAAATGGCAACAGTGAAAATGAAATTATATTTTTTGTTCTTCATACTTGGGTAATCATCACTGATTAGGGTATACATTTATAGAGAGTGCTTTCTCCAAAAGCGATTGGAGATTGAGCTCAAAAGTAAGATGGGGTGGGCAAACAAAGACTGTTGGCATTGGTGAAAAAAAAAATTAAAAATTTTGACTTATATCATCTTCCTGTTTCATTTCGATTTTTAACACAATCTCTGCTTCCTCAGAAAGATAAAACATGACAATGCCTTCGTATTATCCAGGCTTGCAAGTATATATCCAACTTGATTGATATCGGTGCAAGGAGAAGAAGAAAGTAAAATAATTATGTAAAAGGCAGAAAAAGGCAAAAATAGGTATCATACAGTAAAATACGCAAAAAAGGGCAAACCCAAAAATCTACTAAAACAACAGAATTAGCAATAGTAATGACTATTGCTACAACAGCTTTTACTTAAACATCCTTTTAATAATTCAATAACAAAATTTAACCAAAAACATTGGAGCCATTTCTTCGAAAATGTGCAAGGATCTTTACATAAAGATCCGCCCCCAATTAGCATGTCGGTTTCAAATTCCAGAGTTTGCGACATCAACCAGAGCAATTGGGGAATATCAATTATGGAGAAAATCAGCTGAACAATGCAGGCACTGGCATTGACCACAGATGGACGTATTGCCGTCAATCAATTTTTTGGTATCAAGAATCAACAAAATACGGATTCTGGGTACACCGCATGTTAAGAGGATTTTTTTTATATATATATATATATACACCAAATGGATTTATCCACTTTTTTATTACCAGAACCTGACTATGAGAGTTTTCTGGCAAAAATTTGCTGTTTTCTGGCATGTGATTACATAACTTTCTCTTCTTAAGAAGTTCCTTCTTAAGGGTGGGAAAGTAAAAAGGCATTTTGCCAAACGTTTTGGCTCTAATTATTACGTTAGTTTAGTTATAAGAAAGTGTAAACTATTTGTCAGTAATTATGTAATTCAATGTAGAACCAAACAATGTAGACATTCTAACAAATAGTCCAGAGAGTAAAAACAATAAGTCCCATTAATTTATAATTTTACTTTTATTCTTAGATACTTTGGAATCATCATCAGATGTGTGTGTGTTTACCGTATCTTCTGAAAATTCTGTATAAAACATTTCAGTTTTTCTTTCATATTTTGACATCAACTTTAAATATATTTAGAGTGTTAATTCATTTTTTTGAAATGATTTTTACTGGCATCATTTTGTTGCCTATATTAATATAAAAAATTATTCACAGATACAAAATGACATTATGTTCATGGAAATCTCATGGTAGAATAAATTAGATTGTTCAAAATCGTTAATGTATTTTTAATCATATATTTTTGTGTTTTAGGACATATAGGAATTATGGTGCCTAATGTGGATGAAGCTTGTCAACGATTTGAAAATCTTGGAGTAGAGTTTGTGAAACGACCAAATGATGGTACGAACTAATCCTAAATGTTTTCTATTCTTCTTTAATGATTTCGTAGAAACATGACTTTTTTCTCTGTATCCATCTTCCATCTTGGACTCTTAGTTTTGAAAAATTTACCATATTTACTCGAAAGTAAGATGAAATTTTTACCTAAATATCTCAATCAAAAAATGCAGGGTAGACTTATATTCACAGATTAAGCCTAGTTGGTTAGGGTTTGTTTTTACATTGCCATTCCATGTCATGAAACTTGTAAATGCTGACATAACAATACGAAGGTATATTTGCAGTTATATTCTCATTATCAACTCGCTGAATGATTTGTTGAAAGTTTTGCCTTGAAAAAATGTGGGGTTGTTGTTGTTTTTTTAATTCGGGCCCTCAAGAAAATGTGCGCAGATAAATCTCTTTCCCCACACGTCATATACAGTTTTTACTGATTTTTTGACAAATAAAATAAATAAATAAGATCTTAAAATTTCAAAATGATATAGTGATACCCATCTAAAGATACGTATGGCCTTTACTCACTTTTACAAAATAAAATAGCATGCAGAGTTGTTTTTTAAGAAGACATTACATTGTTTTTAGCTGCATAGGTTTCGAAACTTCTCAAATATATCCATTGATTTTTATAATTTTATTAAATTTGTGTCCTACTGCACTTCCAAGCTGAAATTCCAGTCAGTCTGTTTTCCAAGCTGAAATTTTTATTGTTTTCCAGGAGCCTTCTCTCATCTGATGTCAAATGTTATTCCCCTCATGAAATGCACTTTCCGACCCCACCAAACCAAACTTGCAAGCAACATAATCTTCAAAATGCAAATCTTCTTCTGTAGGTAGGGCTGTCCCACAAAACAGTTTGTAAATGACTGTCAGATAGATTTCGCAAAAGTGATGTACTGTCTCAGCTGTTGACAAGTTCTTACATAGAATAAAGGGGTTTGTGAAGTTCATGAGAAAGCTAGAGTGTAAGCAAAATAAATGTGTTTTCATAGATGCTTATTAAAATATTATTTTTTCCTTCAATGGAAATTAAACCATGGGGGGGGGGGGAACGTCACTGTTCTAATACGCAACACTCACCGTGCTGGATACTCGGATTGACATGAAATTTCACCTGATAGAACACCATGCAAAACCTACATATGCAAATTTTTAAGTGCTACGGAGTATTAGAAATGGTGTTTTATTGGCATTTTGTATCAGGACCTTTCGTGACCCTCGCGCTTCCCGCAGCGTGCGAGCCGTTGCTTCGGCAGCACTAGGAACGTTATGCGGCTTCTATCAGCCGGTGTCAGATCTCCAAGCACGTTCGTTCCATCTGAACCTGCAAAGTAAACACCGGTTTTTGTCACCCCGCCTGCCTCCGAAGTAACTGAGACTTTGCCGATAGTGCAGGCGCGGTGTATGAGTAACGTCCGCAGAACCAGCGGCGAGCAACGATTTCCGCCCTTCCACGGTCGGTAAGGTCAAGAAAGGTCCCAACACTAATTATCGCAAAAACACTACTTGCAATGCTTCATAGCACGTACAAATTTGTATGTAGGGGTTTTGAAAGGTGCTGAACAAGCTGGTAAAATCTCAAGTCAATCGGAGTATCCAGCACGGTGAGTGTTGCGTGTAAGTAATCTCACAATGCGTCCCATTGCAGAAAGGTATTGTGTCAATGCTATATCCACTGTCCTTCCACCTCTTGTTGTATTACAGTAAAAAACTGCTAGTACTACTTAATTGAGGTAAATCTATGAAATGTGATGTGCTTGACCTCAGGGTCAGGAAGATTCTCCTGTTGAATGGGAAGAATTTTTATGAGTCTTATGGAGAAGTCGGTTGATTCCATTAAAAAATGGCTGTTGATAAAGGTGACCGTTTAATTAAAGTGGCTGTTTTAGTACATTTTACTTGTATTCAAAATAAAGCGAATGTGAAAAAAGTTACTTTTACATAAAATATATACAAGTAAATATGTGAAAGAAGATCTTCGTCCAGTTGCTTGTTGGAGGAGAAGAAGCTGATCGGTTTTAAATTTCTTGAGTTTGTGTTGTTTTTACTCTCATAACAAACTGTATTTGGTTTTCTTCTTGAGATAGATTAAGATCTCTTTTTCTGCTCTCTTGGTAAACAATAATATGAACATTAGTACTTCAAAGTTATGTTTACATTAGACAAAACTGAAACGATGCTTTCCATGCTCTCTTGCCACTTTATACCATAGTTTACTAGTATTCTTATCTTGTCAGCAAAGAAAATGTGTTGGCTGTTTTTGCACCATAAGATAACTAAACCACTACTATGAAGTATTTTTAACTTATTTTCAAATGATTCAGTTCTGTTACTTTTCTTTTACAATGCCAAACTGAACTGAGAATGCACAAGACAAGAGGAAATACAGATAACTGATGAGTACTCATGGCTAATGATGGCGATCACAAGGAAAAGCATCACAAGATGCTGTGGAGAACAAATGCAACCATAGCTATGACATCAGTACATAATGCATGCAAATTCAGATTTTGCATTTTTAAAGTGATACTTCTCGTAATCCCAAAAACGATTGAAAAAGATTTTTACAAAACTTAATTTGTTTTTCGGCTAGTCATTGATAGAAAATAATGTTTACCTTTGGTATTATTACTTTCTTCATCTTTAAAGTTTTGTAAGTTTATTAGAAATGAATGATAATGTAAAATATATTACACCTTGATAAAGAAACATGCACTTGATATTTAATTGCATTTCACTTGTTGTAGGTAAAATGAAAGGTATTGCCTTCATTAAGGATCCTGACGGGTACTGGATTGAAATTTTGAGCAACAATCAAATGGCTGAGTTATTAAAGAAGTAGCTGTTATGCAAAGTGTCTCATGCTAGTTAAAACATATGGTGCCATATTGCAACATACATGTAAGTGAATATATTTTAGTGTTTTCTTGTGAATTGGAATTATGTGTAATTCAGGGTGGCTACTTGGGGAGAATTTGTGGATGAATTTTTAGGAGGGAGGGAAATTATAAAAACATACTGCAGAATTATTTTTATATATTTTATTTGTTGAGCAAACACAGTTAATTTTGTCATTTTTGGGATGTAATCAGGGAACAGTCAAATAAGTATCAATCCCCATCTTGCATTTCTTCAAAATTTGCTTCAGATAACATGAATTGCTCTGTAAATTCTTTAAGGGAAAAATAAAAGAATGCATTGGAAAGGGCCAAGGAAATTTGTTTCAGGAAAAGAGGTTACCCTGGAGATATAATGCGGACACTCTATTTTTCAGGTACTGGTTCAGGACATATGTATTCCTTTCCCTGAAAGACTGTTGTCACTCTGAGGGGCAATATTGCTCCAATGCAGTGCATAAGTAGTGATGAGAAGACACATTTGCAGTACTCACAACACTAATATGGGTCAAGGATAAATCTGTTGAAGAAATAATTATATGAATGATTGTTCACTGCATTGTCAGTGCCTTATGCTCACACAAAAGCCAAATATCAGAAATTTTCACCATAATATTTGTTTCATTCTGCAACTTTCCCTTGATTTTGAAAACAGACAGGATCCACTTTCCTCATATATTTTATATTATCTTTATATGTTACATATATTTTGTCATCTTTATTAAATATATTTTGTAGTGTATTGTTACAAAAATATTTTAAAAAATGAAATTCTGTGATAACTTTGTTGACAGGAATACCTCTTATTCAGTGTTGGTGTTCATACAAATTACATTCTGAAACTATTTTTGAAATGAGTGAATACTTTCTTAGTGGAGAATATTTTTAATGTTGTGAATTGCAAATTTTAAGAATTAAAGTAAATTTTAAAATGCCAAAGTTAAATTTATGTAATTCAGCATAATCATGAATACACAATTTTCATAAAACATCATGTGTAAACTATAAAGTATAATGGACAAGAAACACTACGGTTTGGAAAATAAATTCTCTAAAATATTTCAATGAAATTTTGTTAAAGAATTGTTCCTCTACATGTGCTAATGTCAAACAAAAGAAGTTTGTACCTTTCATAATTACAAAATCAACCCTTCTGGATAATCACAAATCTGTGTATTACATATTTCACATTCTCAGAAGAGTGCTCCTGATTTCTCTAATTATTAATCATTAAGTGAAAGAGAACAAGTAATGTCCCTAAGGGACTGTAATGCCTTTTCGTATAGGACTAAGCAGTTCTCTTCTAAAATATTTTTAGTCATAATTCAGTTCTACTATTAGGGGATGGAAAATGTGAAGAAATGTCTTTTGGGTGCCAAGTGATTGCTGCTGGGAAATGTATGGGACGAAATCGAAAAGCTAACCCAGACTATAGAGTTTAGAAAACTAAATTGTAATAATAAGTTGGTGCCAGTCTCCCCTAGTTCATTTTTTTTTTTTTACTTTCTCGTATATGTACAAACATGCGGAGTAATATATATGATACAGGGAAAGTTCTGCAATGCTGCAGCAACTCGATTTTGAGATTTCAACGGAAATACACATTTTGGGGCCCCTTGATTCCAAAAAGTTGTTTCAAAACGTCTGTCCATCTGCGAACACCAGTAGTGCCTAAACTCAGTGTAGGTTTTTTTCCAAATTGAAGAAATCTCTGTCCATCTGGCTCGAGTTGAAGCTTTGAGATTTTGAAAAACATTCTTTTAAATTGGGGGGTAATTTACCTGAAGCCAATGGGACATTTTCAAATTTATCTCAATAACGGTTCCAAATTTTTTCTTTAAATTTCTTGTAATACTAAAGTAACATACACGTATTTAGGGTGGCATAGATCCTAATTTCAAGGATAACTTGAGTTTTCAAAAATTGCTAAATTTTGAATTTTTATCAGCCTCTTCCTACAACTACAAAATTAAAGATAGAGATTTTTCCTTCAAATGAAGTGTGTTCTTCATAGTGAGTTCTTTCTTTAAAGTCTTCTTCTTCTTCTTAGTCTTCTTCTTTTTTTTATTATTTTTTTACCATTATGTAGTTTTCACGCAATATTGCGTGCAATATGTGCAATTTTAAAAAATTACAAAAACAAGATTTTCTCAAAAACTGCTCCAACTTTTTTCTCTAAACTTTTGGTAGGTATAGAGCCTAATGTACTGATGTAAGCCTGATAGAGCCTAATGTAATGATATGACATTAACACCATATTGCTGTATACTTTGGTTTTTGCAAAAATTACAAAAATTTAATTTTTTTACTTGTCTTGCACGTGGTTAATATATACAGTGGTGATGTTAGTGGTGATTTGTTTGCATTAGCATATTTATGAGAACGTGTGCTTTTATTGGAAAAAAGTGTTTTCTGTGAAATCTAGCTTAAAATACCGCATTTTCAGAAATGCCCAAACGCCATTTTCTCAAATTATTCCAAATTTTTTTCTTCAAATATTTCAAATGGATAGCGCTAGTTGCACTCTTTAATGTGATGTAAACTCAACTTTTGATAATTTTTTGATTTTTCAAAAATTACACAAATGTAATTTTTTTAAAAATATACGAGGGTTATACCAAAAGTGTGGTTCCCATATTTTTTACAATAAAAACGTTATTTTTTTTACATTAGAAAACGTTATTTATTGTTATTTATACATCGTTGAAAAGCTTACATTGTTGTCTATTTTGCAACATAGTCTCCATTTTTTGCGACACATTTTTGAAGACTGTGCTCCAGCTTTTGTATTCATAAATCGAAGAGTCTCCCGCCAATCCGTTGGGGAAGCGTTGACCTCTGCTCGGACTTCACCGTCGCTCTTGAAGCGTTTGCCACCGAAGTGTTCCTTTAGCTTGAGGACGAAGTGATCGCTGGGGGCTAAGTCCGGCTTGTGCGGGGGATGGGGCATAACGGTCCACCCAAATTTCTTCAAAAGCTCCTGTGTTGGACGAACGACGTGGGGTAAAGCGTTGTCGTGAAGAAGCACTACTCCCTCCGTCATTCGTCCTCTCCGACGATTCTGGATTGCGGTAACTTTCTTGCGTGAAGAAACCGGATTACTGCTCGAATCACGCACTTGGCGGGGGCGGCGATCAACGATTCCATCTCTGACGGCTGCCAAGCGAACAGTGAGCGACGCAGCGAATCGCGGACGGCGGGTTTTCAGAGTGGGGAACCACTGCGCACGGCACTGTTGTCGGATTTCGCCTACCAACTTCCCTCGAGGCTGTAGCTCATTGGGAACCTTACTTTTGGTACAACCCTCGTATATCACGCCGTTTATATGCACTTTTCCAGAAAATTTGTAAACACTATTGTATTTGTGAGTTAAATATTCTTAAAGTGACTTTGAAGTTTTTTGAAAACTCAGAAATTGTCTGTGAGAAAGAGCTTCAAATTTCGCATTTACAGAAGCGCTCAAACGTAATTTTCTTCAAAACTTCCAAATTTTTCAAAAAAAAATCCCATTTTGGGCGAGATTTTACTGTTTTTTAATATCCTTAAATACTATTTCCGTTCTGCTATTAAACCGAAAAATAAAGAAAATTTCAAAAAAATGTACTTTGGGCGGCGATAGCTGGTAGGAGTATGTGCCAAGTCCGAATAACTAGCCGTGACCAAAGGAAATAGAAAATTAATACGGGAAAGTCTTTGCCATTCTGTAGCACCACTAGTTTTTTATTTCGTGAAATACATCCGAGAAAAATGCAGGGAGTAAAATACGTACGATAGAGTCTGTGCCATTCCGTAGCACTAGTTTTCTTCAAAGGTGTATTTCGTTTCTTGCGCAATATTAATTGGCGCATCATTATTTCTTCTGTACTGCTGTTTGGCTGTTCTTTAGCAGTTGGGGGAGGGGGATAGCGAATTTCGTTCATTTGTCACTATAGGTTTGTCAACAAATGTCCGTATTCACCGTTCGTTCTGGCAACCGTGATCGCCTTGTTCAACATCAAAAAACCTCAAAATGTACGCAACCTCAAAAAACTATTATCACCAATATGTGGAGGGGTCATCAAGGTCTAACCTTACATAATTTTATTCACATGACAGTGCAGTTTTTATTCGCAGTCGTGCCGCATTTTTGGGATCCAGTAACAGGTGCTACTACAAACACCATTGAAAGCCAATAGACCAGTGGCGTAGGCTCAATGTATGAGAGTGATGTGTTACGTCCCCTAGTTTTCCATCACTTAAGAATATTTTCAGTAAAGTATTTTTAGTTTCTTCTGTAAATATCTTCCTCTGATTCTCTATTCCCTCTCGCCATTTACATGCACGGTCCAATAGGCATTAGTCCCCTCTGGATGTGACGGGCCGAGAAACATCCATTGAACGACCTCACTTCGTTGGCGGGGTCATTAAATCCACGGCCATGCGCTGTGTGCAACCTGTGTTGTTTCGGCTGCCGGAGATGTGACATAGCTTCTCACATCAAAGGCTTCTCATTGGCGTTTGTGTATCTCCTCCCAACAACCTTCCATACCCCCTCCTCTGATGCAGTCATATACTGCGATTTTTGTAGGAAGAGCTCTCAAGATAACTCAAATCCCCATCTTCGCGATGGAATATGTCACGGCATTTCGTATCATTCACAGTCGTTCCGCTAATTTCGCACGATCGCGACCGTATGAAGCAGTGCTTGCGATCATGCGACTTCTACCGGCAAGACCGAGAAAAGACGCGATAGAGAATAGTATCTCTCCCCTATGGTTCAGCCACGCCTCTTCGTAACCTCACTTTAAAGGGTTTGTTTATGGCTCCCGTGAAGAGAACTATATATATATATATATATATATATATATATATATGCAGAAGTCTGAGTTTCGCTCATGTATATGCACGTACGCGAGTCCGCGAAATATTGAAATTTAATTACGCATGTGGAAAAATTTATTAGCATACTCTCATATGAAGTAAAAGAAAACTGCCACGAATGTAAATAGAAAGAAAAAATATTTTTCTGGGGACGTTCAAATACCTTTTCTTTGAATTTCACAGCGCAGCGAAGGGTCCATGTATTTTTGTAATGAAGAGTGGTTTATTTATAATTACAACATCCCGATTTTCCATACTTAGTACAATTGCTCTCATAACTCAAATGTGACTTAATTGTTTTGTATGTCAAAAATGTTCTATAAGGCAATGCATTTCTTAATCTACTATGTCTATTTTCATCTCTTATTTCTTGGATGAATAATAGGCACATCCTTTAAATTCACTCTTACTAATTAAAACATTTTATCAGTGAACGCTATCTTTTACTTGTATACTTGCATCCTCAACTCAAGGCTTTACTAAATTTTATCCAGAATTATTTCCTTTACAAGCATCCACTTAACAAACTTAATATCTATTTTAAATACTTAATTATTAATAGAACATATCTCAATAATGTAAAATGAATAGATGGGTTTGAAAACTGCCCTATAAAGGTGCATAAAAAAGAAATTCACAAGAACATTTATTTTTCCTTTTGACCAATGAGGTGGAATTGCCATTGCACTTGAGTACCAAATTTGGATCCATCCCAGTATTTATGTATAATAATAATAATAATAATAATAATAATAATAATATTTTATACATTTTCACATAAGTTAATGAATGCAGTTCGAGCACACTAATAATGAAAACAAAAACTAAGAAATGGTACAAAAACAACACAATTTATAAACAAGGAAGTTTTACGAAACAGTATCCTATCATTACGGAAAATTATATAATACATTTGTTGATACAAAGAAAACTGGCACAAACAATATACAAATTTAAAGAATAAAAATCTACAAATACAATACCAACACAACTTTAAAATATAATCTACAAATATAATACATATCTATACAATCTACAAATACCATACAATATACATTTAAAAAATATACAATATACATTTTTAAATGTATATTGTATGGTATTTGTAGATTGTATTGTAAAGATGTGTATTATATTGTAGATTTTTATTCTTTAAATTTGTATGTGTATATATATAATTTAATTATTTTCATGTGTCAGTAGAAGTTTCCTGGAACAAAAGGAAAATTGCATTAGTATTCTGTTTAGTTAACTGTTAATTAGTATTCTATTTTTTAGTTGAATATTTCCTCTCTTAAAGCACCAAGGCTTGTCATTATTGGGGATCAAGAAAATACTTCCCTAGAAAATTAGTAATATCCAGTCTCAATGGTACAATCTGAAAGATGGTCCGGGGCCAACTGCTTCATTCTCAGGCAATCAAATGTGGATCTATTGAAGATAATGTGAAATGTAATAGACGACAAAATTTATAGTTCCATTAATTAAAATATAAGGAAACTATATTACAACAGGATCATCTTTGTTACTTTACTCATAAATACAGTACAGTTCTGGTTTTTCTGTACTATACTACTATAAAATAAATATACAGGACAAGTAATAAAATATAAATTATAACTTGCCCTTTTCACACATCCCGTAAATAATTTTCCTGATGATGTCTTTGCCAAATTCGTCCACTTTGTCTAATACATATGCTCTTCGTCTTCTTTTCTTCCCAGGAGTTCTCAATTCACTGATGTCCTTTTTGTAATACCTAAATAAACAGAATTCCTTCAGATACACTTTTATCAATTGCACAACTATTAAAGTGTAATTATAATATAAAAACTTACTTCGAAACAGTACTTTTGCTCATATTCACCTATTCCATTATGAGGCTCATAACAGAACCGGATTCTAACCTTCCTTTCCTTTGCATTTCTCGGATTTTCCTCGCGAGAAATATAATATCCTCTTGTCGCTGGCGTAAACAAGGAGGATTCTTTCTGCGACCACTCCGACGTTCCATGATTCGCAATGGCGTTATTATTTAAAAAGTAATTAAAAACGCAAAGCACAGATCTACGAAACGCTCACAATCAACACAAGAGCCAAGAAACACGTGCACCAGTACGCACCTTACATTCAAGACCAAAGAGTGTTCAAGACTCGGTTTTAAAATAAACATTGCAATTATCACACAAAAAGTAAATTCCATACAATGTGTATAAAAAAAGAAATTTTTACAGAAGAGCACATAGCACTGCACTTCCTAATTTCAATTGTTTCTCGTGGCGCGCTATATTTTCGTCGGACGATGACATCACAAAAGGAAGCGTCGAAACCATTTACAAATTAGCCAACTGCAAACGAACGCATCGAAGAAGGAGAGTTCGATGGGATCAAGGACACAACGACCACAGAACCTTCGGTTATGTTGCCAGCACTAGCTGTCAAAATTGCTTGTTCTTACATGAATCCATGGTACCAGGATTTTTGACGGTCAGTACTGGGATATACATTTAATCATCTGTCACCGCTGCACGACGCATGCCTCTGACGATCGAATAATGAACAACTGTAGACATAGCTACGAGGATAATCGTGTTTGTGCAATAATTTGTCTGTTAAACCGGGTTTCCCTGAAGTCTATACAATAGCACTTGATCGCCGATTTTAAAATTTACGATCCTTCGTTTTGCGGCTGTCCGTGTTTTATCTTTCTTGGCCCTATCGGCAATGCCAGTTAAAGCAACTTCATGGTCTTTCCTTATCCGTCAGCAACCTGCTATACATGCTTGTTCTGTACGTGGAGCTTAGTGAATCCCCGCCTCTAGGGATAGGACTGGGCATCGTGCGAAAGTGAGAAAGAATGGGATGGGACCGGTTGATTCTTGTTTTGCAGTATTGTATGCTAAAGTTAGAAATGACAGAGTACGTCCCAGTCTTACTGGTTGGTAGAAGCGAAATGCGACAGCACGCATATATAAGCAGCTTGCGTATATACAAATATAAGAGTTCTTTTAAAACGTTCCCATAATTCGTTTGTAGCAGAATGACAGGCAGTTGGGAAAATAGATTTTGTTCCCAAAATGTCCGTAATCGAAGTGACCAGTTCCTATCGGAATTGCGTTCCTCTATCTGTAAGGCCTCATTCACAATGCAAACTTAAACGTAACGTAATGCTGTAAACTTAGCCGCAAAATTTACACGTAAAAACAAGCGTTCACAATGACGAACGTAAGCTGGAACGTAAGGTCCGATTAAATTAAGAAGGTAATTGACAGTTCTGTGTGACGTCAGGACGCCTCTCCCGTTTCCATGGCAGCTGCCAATCAGAGAGACAAAACCTGACGTGTCAGGTCGCCTCAGTTGCCACTGCCGAACACGTGGAACATTTGAGCATCGCACAACGACTTCCCTGCCGCCGCGCCGCCCGCGTATCTGCCTGTGCTGCGCGCGCAATGTGTACTGTGTTGTGATGAGTTGCGTTGAGGTTAGGCTTTTGTCGTATTTTTTTGCACTTTTACACGTATTTTTGAAGTGTTTGTTTTCGTGTCCCGGTTTCACGTGCTCAGTGGTTTGCGACCTGGCAACGTCGCTCCCCTCCACTCACAAATGTCAATCACCTTCTTAATTTAATCGGACCTTAATTTTCGCCTGAACCAATCAGAATTCAATGTACTGATTGATCGATTCGTCTCTAACATGGTAAAAAGATCTTTCCACCATGGTTTCTAGCTTTTTCTTCGAGATTCCTATTGATTTGTTTTTATATACATGCGAGTATATGTTGTAGTAGTGCTCACATTTCATCTTATAAACAAGGATTCTCTTGAACCAAATTCACGAGTAATTCGTCCGACATAATTAGTTTATTCGCCATCTCAGGTTAAAGTCACAATAAAAATTGTCCAAATTCTTACATTGAATTCTCTACACGCATGAAAAGCGTTCGTAAACTAGTTCTCTACATTACAAAAACAATGACATAACCACAAACTGCCTGAACACAATCTGAAATCGAACTTCCATGCTGCTCTCTGATTGGTCTTCAGTAGAATTCCGACGTAAACTTAACGCAAAAGCTTGGAGCTTGCGAACTCTTAAGTTTACGGTCTTAAGTCAACGGTTACGTCAAGGCATTGTGAATGGTCTCGCTTAATAACACATTTCTAGGTTTTGCGGCTACGTTACGTTTACGTTTAAGTTTGCATTGTGAATGAGGCCTAACAATGCTTCTGGGGGAGTCATGACGCAAACAATTTGGTTCATTAGGAACGGAACCACATTCTGAGCTGTAGCGCTTGCATGGTATAAGCGCTTGTCATTGCCTGAGTTTTTGCCCATCTGGTTCTGTAATCTATCGCAACCAGTATCCATTTCTTTGGTGTTTTCGCTTTTGTGATAGGGCCAACGGAGATTAGTAATAAATGAGGACAAAAGAAAATTTATGAAAACAACTAGAAGTTATCATTAATATTTGTCAATTTAGATGGGGAAAATGTAGAACGGATGAGTGTCACAAAGTATTTGGGTTCCTATATTACTGAAAATAATGAAGTAGAAAATGATATTAACAGGAGAATAACAGCAGGTAACAAATGTTATGGCAACCTCTACAAAATTTTTAAGACAAGGATCTCAAGGGCCGCTAAGTTAAAATTGTACAATACTGTCATTAAACCGGTAGTATTGTATGGTTCTGAAGCTTGGACCCTCACGAAAAAAAATTGAAAATAACTTGACAATATGGGAAAGGAAAATCTTACGTAGAATATTTGGACCGGTTAAAGAAAATGAAATCAGGGGGCATAGAACTACACAGTTGGACGAACTACAATTTTATTTTTTTTTGACATTTGTCGCGCCTTTTCCGCGACGCGTCTCCCAAACCCAAAAATATATTTTATTATATAGGAGCGAATATTTTGTCAACAAACTCGAAAAAAAACCTTTCTTTTCTGTATTCAAATTCGACTAGAATATGGTTTAGGATAGAGACCACAGAATTATGAAAACGTGCACAAAATTCACTTCTACCCATAGCTCGTTTTTAACTGTTTTTGACGTAAATGAAATAAATAAATCCTTGCGGGGCGTTGAGCGCATTTTTGGAGTTACTAGAATACCCCCGTAGCATCTGCGCGCTCCTGCGTCACTACCCAGCGGCCAGAATTGGGAAGGAATTAGGATTGAGGTTCGGTTTAGGACACTTCACATGGGTTGGACTAGCCCTTGTATAGCAGTTAAACTGGTTTTGTTGGAACAAATTTCACAGGAGATCGACGGGAATCGAACCCGGGTCTCCTTGGTGAAAGGCAAGCGACTTCGCTCTGAGTCATCAGTTGACCCAACTGCTGATGAACTATATAAAACACCTAAGATAGTTACCTGCATCACGACAAGAAGGTTGGAATATATTGAAAGTATAATAAGAATGAAGGAAGAGAGGGCAGCAAAAAAGGAGCATGGCCGGTAGGAGGGGTTGAGGCAGGCTGAGGTTAAGATGGAATGATGAGGTGAAAGAAGTTCTGAGGTCCCTAAGAGTGAAAAGATGGAGAAGACGAGCAGAAGACCGAAGAGATTGGGCTCCCATAATAAAAGAAGACATGGCAAAAGTATTAGTGCTGGAGAGCTGACACAAGAAGAAGAAGAACATAGCAAACGAAATCCAGTGCTCTATGTTCAAATGGTTCGCACAGGGGCATTGGTATTAATTCACTGCCGGCCTTTTTCTATTTTCCTTTTCAATCTTGGCAGGATTGACAACCTTTCACATATCTCTCGATATATTTCTTCATTTCTTTCCAGTAGAATCGCGTGGTTAACTTGTCATATGTTCGTGCGAAGCCCAAGTGTCCACTAGTCGGATTTTTATGAGCATACATGCATTTTCTCAGGTGTGCAGAAAGAACCGTAAGATAGGGGTGGCTTTGCGAATTGATATTTTTTCTATATACATAATATATAGGTTTGGACCGAGTAAATCGATGCCAGTTTTCTATCTAATTATATGTCCTGGTCAGGTTTATTCAACAACTGAAGAATTTCTCAAAGTTCTAAGTTTCTGGTCTTTCTGCTGTTCTTCCGCCCATTCCTTAGCGGACAGAACTAGGGTAGGTACTTCGTCTTCAACATTAGCCGGTTCCTCATTTGGTAGGGGGTATCATCTTAGAAAATCAGCGACTAAGTTAGCCGAATCCGGTTTGTAGACAATGGTCAAATTCTTGTAATAACAATGCCCAGCGGGCCAAACGCCCCAATTTCTTTGTTTTATGAAGCCAGACATAGGCGTTGTGGTCGGTGACCATCTTCAGAATCGTAACTGTGCAGCGCGTTCCATGTCTGTGGGCAGATTCCAGGAGCAGTCCGGGTGAACACGTGTGCGAAGAGAAGCAGGCGGATTTCTGAGACGCGTGGGCGTTGTAATCTCAAGACGTTTCAGTCCGTCGCAGCTGTGGACGACTGCGAAAGATCTGGACGAGCGTGTTGGAATACAAAAATTTTACATTTGAATTACAATGAAATTGTACAAAACTTGTATCATATATAAGTTTGAATGTTTCAAAGTTTTGTTTGTAGACACAAGTAACATTAAAAAATTTATTAAAATGAAGATGAAGATTGGAAGAATAAATGTGTTTAATTTTTTAATGATTTTTTTAATGGAACTCATGTCTTGTCTATAAATAAATTTTGAAGCATTCAAACTTATGAATTATACCAATGAGAAGACAGCAAGGTTTAAGGAATTGAAAATACTAAACTTGCAGTTATGTTTAGCGAGATGTGCATGTAGATCTAATGCAAAATGCATTTAACATAATCAAATAAACAGTTTGCTTGTCAATGACACGCAAGCTGCATTTAAAATTCCCACTAATAATGTGACGCAAACTGGTGCTTGAAGCTCATTGGCTGAATTCAGATACTATGTTAGCAAATACAATAGTATTTGGTATAGTATTTGGTATATTATCTCACCCATGGTGGAAATAACCACCGTGAGCTCCGTATGTCTTTCCATCATGGTGCCAAATCTCCACCCGAAGTGAATGCAACTAGAAATGTTGCTATATTAAAGAACATTAACATTGATCTCTATAAAATATAGGTATAGTAATGTATAGAGATCAGCGAATGTGAATATGAATGTTAAGAGCAAGCGTAATGTGAATGGAAATAAAAATTTGGAAATACTAATGACAACGATGCATTGTTGCCATAGCAACCGATAGTATTCCATATAAATGAAGTTTTGTCTGGTTTTTGCCGAGACTACAGTCATTTGTTCACAATATTTACTACGTGCTAAACGTATAGTTCTGTAATATCGTGTTAAAGATAGTTTTGAATCTAGACTTTGAGAATGATTAATTGAAGAATGAAATCATGAATGTAATAATACTGGGTTTTGGTTAATTTAGAAACTACATTGAATAAGGCCGACGTCTTCTAACCCCAACCCTTTTTCTCTTATTCATTTCTTAACTATTGTGAAGTGTATTTAAACAACGGTCAATATTTAATATGAGTACAGTATTTTTCGCATATTAATGCTATCTTTAGAATTTGTCACCTAACCTCAACTTGTAATCCTTATGTCACAATTTTTTGCGGTTCAGTACATCGTGTTTGTGTACGTGGGAACTTACATTGCGGAATAAGAAAAGCCTTGTACTGAACTTACTTATATCGAATGAACAATTGGGGACAGTGTCATTTTAGAATTTACTACGTATGTGGATTACAAAGGCAACATATGCCAAATCTTTCAGATCAAATAGTACATTTAATGTCTTTTCATGTGTCTTGCTGTGTTGATGGGAAGTGTATCTTTTAGATCAGGTTGTTGAAGTGTTGATCAGTAATAATGTCTTTCAATTATTTGTCAATATTGGAAATTGCTGAACATCTTGTTAGGTAAACAAATCCTAAGTATTTGTGTATTTACATTCTGAGAAAAATAAATTAACAATGAGTGAAGTTGAGGTTGATGAAATAAAAAATAATATTCAAATACTTTGAAAAGCAAATCAAAAGAGTCTGTTAGTGATGAACAAGGAAGTAAAAGTAAAAGAGTTGTGTTTCAAGAGAAACCAATCATTCTCAATAAAGTATCACCAAAAATTTCTGAATCTACTGCAAAGTCAGAGGGAATAGAAAATGAGAAGAAAGAGAAGAAAGAACGCAATCGTCCTCCAACTAAGGTATATTCTTTTCAATGTTCTTTTTAGATCTGATGTACAATCAGTAGTTTATTTTTGTATTATTTGATTGCTCTATTGCACTAGAATTAATTTATTTTTTCTGTCTGTCATTTTATAACGCAGGTTGTTGTGCGTCGTTTGCCTCCTACAATGACACTGGAAACGTTTGTAGACAATGTATCCCCATTACCGGAGCATGACTATGTATATTTTGTTCGAGCAGATATGAGTTTAGGCTCCAATGCCTTCTCTCGAGCATACATAAATTTTATTAACATGGATGATCTACTTACTTTTTATGAACAGTTCGATAATTATGTATTTATGGATTCAAAGGGTGAGTATCATGCTATGCGTAAAAATGATGTTTTAATAACTATACTATGTGTGAGATTGTAAAGTTATTTTCTATTTCAGGTAATGAATATCCTGCTGTGGTGGAATTTGCACCCTTTCAGAGAGTACCTAAAAAGAGACCAGGCAGAAAGAAAGATCCTAAAGTTGGTACATTTAAAAGATGATCCCACATTTATGTCTTTTGTTGCTGGTTTAAAGAGAAAAAGATACAAGTAGTGTTAAACAAGCAAGTGCTGAACACTTACTTGCTTTGACTACTGAAGGTAAGTATTAGTGTGATTTTGAATCACTTTAAGCTGTTATTGAAGTAAAACCACTTGGGGAGTCATCATCTCCTGAAATATGAATGTTTCGTCCAATGCAGATTTTATTGCATTTTTTAGAATATTTGTCTGCAAGGTTAGTTCTACAAAGGAAGAAGAGGGAAAATATCTCCGTGGTAGTCAGCTTGATTCTCTCTGACCTTCAGTACAGTTAACTTTGTGTATGTTAGTATGATCTTCATCCTGCTCTTTCTTAATTTTCTCACAATACCAAACATAAACACTGCACACTAGTTTCTTTGTACCAATTACTTTTTCAGAAATGAAAGGGACACATCTGTTCATTTTTAAGTGATAATGATAGCTACTAAGCAAAATCAGTAAATCCTAAACATTGAAAACAAAGTACTAAAATTGCTTGCATCGTGGTTGGTACAGATGGATGCTCCACCAACAATAATATTTTATATAAACAATTACTAGCATTCTTATTTTTGTATCTTAGATACATAGAAAAAAACAAAAGTTTGTTTCTCCTCAAAACATTTCTGAAGCTTAACTACATTAGGGTTGTTTTGTGTGTGGGTGTGTCATTCATTGTTTTCATTGTTTTTGTAACATAGTGGGTAGAAAATTATGTGTAGCTACAAAACATTGATTTCAAAGTTTTTGAATTCAATGTTCCAATGGAAATATGTCTGACATCGAAAAAGATCCTTATTTTAAAGAATGTTTCTCCATTTTTCCATGTTTAAACAACACTCAAAAAGGCATTAACATAATATAACATAACTCATTTAATCCATACACTAACTTTTTCCATCTATAATGGATGGTTCCTGGCCGCACTGGAGACCCTGCGGATTTGAAACAGATCATTTAATTTGGGCGATACATTACGTAAAGTCCTTATGGCATTTTCAAAATTTTCTCAGAAAGACTCCAGTTTTTTCATAATGATTGAATAATGGTTTTAATAAAATGGTTTGCTCAGTTAGAGGATGCTGCCCATAACCCTTTCAAGCACAAAAATGAATGAAAAGGCAAAATTACTTTAAAAAAACAACTCTAAACCTCTTTGTTTGGGATTAAAAAATCATATAATTATTGTTCTGACAACAGAAATTGTTTAGCTTCATTAAAATTGTAAGGGACATATGTGTCCCAATGTGCCTCGAAGGGTATATTTTACGGAAAAGTTATTGGATTTTACCAATTAAAATAAAATAACAAATTTTTAATTTTTTAACATCATTTGTCTTATAAGTATTCCATATATTTTCAAGTGTGATATTTATTGAAGCAATTTCTTTCATTTGTGAAACATAAATGAACATGTAGAATATGCAATATTTGTGTGATTCTTTACATGTACTTTAGCACAATTGACACATCTCCTTTGAGTGCTAACTTTGATCATAATATGAAAAACTTTATGGTACCGTTTTTCAGTACTCACTCTCTTCGGAGTCATGACAGTAGAGTTCTTCCATGATGAAAAATGACCAATTATTTTCCATCTATAAGATGAAAATACTCTAAGTACGACAATCATGACTCTTCAACACAACTCTGTTCACACAATTTTGTGTAGACAATGTAATAATTAATTACTGAAATATCTAAAATATTAAAGAACAAAGGAAGATAATATTTAATCATATTTAATAAAGCGCAAATATCACTAAAATGCATCAGAGAAAGATTTCTTTTACATTATATTACATACTATATAAAATTATAGTTGACGCACATTTGGACATAGGTGTCCCCATAGCTTTTTTTATGATTTTGTTGTATTTACTGTAAGATACAAAAAACTACTAACTCATAATCAACAATATACCTACCAGCAAAGAATATTTTTACATTACATGTGAAACATCTGGAGCTGTGGTAATTATTGCTCCTCAAATCTTAACTACTTCTAGTTTGCAAACCTGTAACTTTCTATTCAAGATACAGTTCACAAAATAGTGATGATCAGTACTGTCAACATTTCAATATATTAAAGGAATGTTCACAAAGGCATGCATATTCATCTCACAACTCAAATTACTTCCGGTCCAGAGAAAAATAAAAACAAATCCTTGGGATAAATATCCCTTGTACGTTTATCACTGGAGATGGCAGTGTTCTTCCCTGCTGGATGGAGAGATTTGGCACTGACCTACACGTTGATATGCAGGGTTTCCCCTACCAGCAGGACACTGCCCCAGCCAGGACAAACTCTAAGCTCCTGACTGGTCTCCTCACAGATGTGAAGTGTATTGCATGGAAGTTTGTGTAAGGTATGATGAAGTGGAAGGAAAGATCACGTCAGTCCAGTCCAGTCCATTGCCATTGCCCATTTATTAGGGTACTACTAGAATTCTCCTCCAGACAACGGTTGTACTCAACCTTGGTGTAATGTTGCTAGAATTGTAAAGAGGCACTGCACTGACATTAGTGATGCCCTGGGCCACCTCAACCAGTCCCAATAATAGATCTTTAAATGATTTCATGCACTTTTTTTCTTCTTCTTTGTCTTCTTCTTCTGTAAATACCAAGGGTATTTTGCCAAGGGCCTTTTGGTGTTATGAAGTCAAATGAAATATTCCCAAATTTCATAAATAAGAAAGTTGTTAGAAACAACTAAGAACAATTCTCCAAATTCTATGGCATTTTAATTTTCAAAAATTAAATATCCTCCCTTCTTTCTTGTTTTCTTCCCTTCTCTTTCACCTCCTCCTCCTCCTCCTCCCCTTGCACTTCTTGTGGTGAAGTACCATTTCTAGAAAAGTTGTAAAATGAAGTAATTGAAGTAGTATGAAGTAAGTTGAAGTACAAGTTGTAATGTTATAAAATTGCCTAAACAGTACAAAATATTTGGTGTGTAACACCACTGGTTTCGATTTCCTTTTATGAGTGTTCCACTGTTTTGCCCTGTCAACTAACGTTACTTAAAATTTCTCATGTCGATAATTTATTTACTTAATTTAGCTAAATGTTATTTCCAATTGTCAGTATGAAAAGTAATAGAATTCTTACCAAAACCAATGTTATTTAAATTAAATTAAGATTGCCAGTAGATTTGAATCCCGGGAAATTTGGGAAAGTCTGGAAGTTTTGAAACCTGGAAATTTTATCTGGGACCTGAAATTTCTACACTTTTGCTTTTTCTTGTTTACAACAAGTTACATTCTAGTATAAAGAATATTAATAATGCAAAAAATTTGTATTTTGTTTTGAAAATGTGTTCTCCTGTTCTACTGTGTACATCACTGACTCATAAACACTATGCAAGATTTTTTCAGTAACGGATATTTGGTGATCAGTGAATTTCAGAGGACTCTTACTTTGGGGAGTTCTTAATGTAAAACTCTTGCTGTTTTCAACATTTTTCTCAAATCTGGTGCCAATTTCTTTTTTTTTGAATATTTTTTATTTATTTTCTTATTTCAAAGTGTGTTTATATCGTAAATGTCTTTACTTTCTTCGCTTGTGTATCTCTGAAAATTACATATTTAAACATTTTAAAAAAAGTCTCAGTGTTTAAAGAAATTTAACAATTCAATCCAACAGGTGGAGAATGTCCCTACCAACAAGTCCCATACCCTCTATGTGTAAAGCATATACCAGTAGTAATAATAATAGTTAATAATAATAATAATAATAATAATAATAATAATAATAATAATAATAATAATAATAAATTTAGGTATAATTACAATGCTTACATTGGAGTAGAAAGTAGATAGAGCTAAAATCAAGAATGCAAATTGCTAGCCAAAGCAGCCCAAAATCTCTACCGAAACTGGAAGTATGCATTTGAAAATCTGAAGAAATTACGTGTTCAGATTGTTCATTATTGTTCATAACATCATGATGAACATTTAAGGTATAGGTCTGTTGACCTGTTCCTTGGTTTATCAATATTCCCTTAATCACTTCCAAAGTGTTTTTAATCTTCCCAGCACATTCTTGGTCTTCCAGGGTCTCTTCTTCCTCTTGTTTGGTATTGGAGAACTTTTCTTGGGAAACATTCTATCTTCATTCTTTTGAGTGTTCTTGCTATTTCTTTTGGTAGTTTTCAACTTTTAAGACAATATTTTTGACTTTTTAAGTCAAATTTTTCCCAATTCTTCATTTCTTATCCTAGCTCTCCTTGAAACATTTAAAATTGATCCGGATGTCTCATTTGTGCTGCTCCAATTCTTTTTTTTGTCTCTTTGCTTCAGAATCCGTGTTTCACTAGCATATAATGTGGGTTTTGCAATAACATTATGTAATTTAATTTTTTATCTCATTGTTCATATTTTGATAGTGTGTTTTGATGCATCCGGTTATTTTGTTGTAATTTGTTAATTTTGATTCCTTACCTTCCTCTATTAATGATATCTTATTCCCCAACTATTTGAATGTTGCACTTGTTCTATTGTCTTATTTTCTATGACTGTATTTGTTCTACTGTATTCTTTATTATTAATCTCATGGACTTTGTCTTTGAGAGTGATAATTTTATTTTATAATTCTTTGTGAGTTTATTTAATTTATGAGCTGCCCGTTGTTTCATTTTGTTGCCTAATATCTTTATTATAACATGAAAACTGATTTATTTATAACACATTTTGTATTTAATGTTGAAAAGAAATCATGTAAATCTTAATTTATAAATTATTTTAGATTAAGAATTAAATTTTAGATAAAGAGTGTATTGTATCCAGAATAATTTTAATTTAACTTTTATGAACTTAAAATAATGGAGTGCAACAATCTTGGAAATAATTATTTTGGCTTTAAAAAAAATTGAAATTTGAAATTTAAGGTTTACAGACCACTTTAGATGAAAAGGAAAATGTAAATTTGAACTATAAATATGTAAACATGACCTCAATTTGAATGAAATGTTTTGTTTTATAAGCATGTTTAAATGTCTAGGTGCCACAAAGAAAGAGGTTTCTACACCACTTTTAGGAATTTATCAAGCAGCGCCGGGCAGAGAGACAAAGAGTAAGGGAAGAAAAACGAGAAGAAAGAAAAAGAAAGAACTAGAACGAAAAAGAATCAAGGAGGAAGAGAGAAAGAGACGTAAAGATAATGATTCTGTTTTAAAAGTAAGAAAATTAATCAATTATTTATTTTGATAATTCTAAACTAGTGGAAACAATACAGTAACAACAGCATCTTAAATCAAGAATCTTTATTTCGAAAATATCACAAACTAAGGAAATGCAAGGTGCATCCAGAGAAGGTATGTTTCCGTACGGTGTCTACAAAAGAAAATGCAATTTCATGGGAAAACTTTATTGAAGTAGATACAGCACATGTTGCACTATTTTCTGCATAAACACTACCAGAATCGAGACATTATTCATACCTTGGGATCCAGGGACTCCCAGAGAAAATGAGAAGTCTGGGGCAGTAGAGACATGAGGGCCTGGTTATTTCCGTGAAATTGAATCCTCCACCCATTTACATAAACAGAATTTATTCCTCCATGTTACAGAAATAACTTATAGCTGGTCAATTTGAATTGGAAGTAAGTACATTTTTTATTTGTTGAGAATGAAAAAAATTTGGCACCCAAATTAAGTTTGGATTTAGGGAAATTTGCTCCAACTTATCCCCCTTTTTCTGCGTTGCCCTTATGGTATTAACATTTGTGTTCCTCTCGTACGAGGGTGCCACCTGGGACAGGTACCAGAGTTCAATAGCCACATGCAACTCTACATACTTGGCTGCCTGGGAGACGCCCACATCCAAGGCACAGGTGCTGACATTTCAGGTGTAGTGCCCTGAGGCCAAATTGCGGCGGAAATGTCGGCATCTTTTCTTATACCTCAAGAAATTCCTGTCCAGGCGGCATTCCGCTGTCTGGGAGATGCTGGGAAACGCTGGGGCATTTTTCCTTGAGGAGTCACAGAACGGCAGCTGAAACATTGACATCTGTTCTTAGGATGCAGCGTTTCCCAGACAGTGAAGTATTTACTGATTTCGGCTGCGGAAGATTACACTTTCATCCAAGTTTGAGTTGCAGATGGCTGGCAAGCATTGGTACCTTAGGGTGTCCCAAAATAACCTTTATTATTAAAAACATTGTTCCCTAGGAGTTGTCCCATTTCTTTTAGTCCCAATAGAGAGTATGCAAAGTTTCTAGGACAACAGGAAAATATCTCTGTAAAGCCCTAAAAGTTGAAAAAAGGTATTTTCATAAATTGTAGACTCTTTTTCAGAATCTGTTTATGCTTACCAATGTGTTAAAGCAGCTTTATGTATATTCTTATGGATGTGTTTACTTAGAAATAATAATAATAAAACAGTATTAACTGTACTTTTAGCCACTTATGACTTTAGGAGAAACAAGTATAAATGAAAATTTACTCTGATTTTGAGCATTGACTACTCTACACCAGTATGACAGCTCCTGTACATTCACAATAATGGCAAAAATTTGCTAAAATGTTGAAGAAGGGTGAAAAAAAGCATGCAGTGACACATTAAAATTTACAATTTCATTTGATAACAGAATGTAACATTAAGTTAAAAAGGTTAAATATTTGACATAATAATTTTTCAAACAACTTTAAATATTCCTAAAACCATCAACTAATATAATGTCAGCACTTTCACTTCTTTAAATAATATTCAAAATTGACTTCTTAAAGCATTTTATTCATAACATTGAAGTAGATTTTCAATTGTACATTATTTTTGTTTATCGAGTAAAGGACATCTTCCCCTTTTACCCTTTTTTGGCTATGTCATTTACTGCTTTTAACTTCTTAAAAGTTTTTGCTTTTTTTAGCTTCAAAGCTTTCATTTCATTAGCTTTGTATTTAATTAAGGATGCTGCAATCTTTTTCATTTCAGTGTCTGACACTTTTTCAAAAAATAAAGAAAATGCTATAGATTCTTTTGTCAAATTTGACAATTGTGATCAAATCAAAGGAGGGATCAAATGTCTTCTGGAAATTAAAAGGTCAGATATGAACAATTTCACAGTTAAACAAGTACATTTCTTCTCTTATGTTCAGGGACTCCCAAAGCATCAGATCATTTACAAGAATATCTGCAGATTTTGTGGCATTCAACCAAACCTTACAAAATTCAAAGCCCTGAATGAATATATTTTATGAAGTATTTGTATTTTATCAGTCATATTTGAGTGTTTTTTTTAGTGCATATATGTGTTGAGTAAAGTAATGTAAATATTCACCTGTGTTTGTGAAAAAGCTCCAGGAAGGAGTTTCTCCTGACAAAAGGGCTAAGGAGGGATCAGGGTTTTAGAAAAGAAAAGGAGAAGAAAGAAAATTTTAAAAAATGAAAAAAGAAAAGAAAAAAAAAGATACCATAATGTTACTGTCAGAAAGAAAACAAATTGTGGAATGTTTCTTACAGGTTCATTAATTTCAATATCCTTCTTCCAACATTTTAGTAATTTTTCATTATATTTATCGTGAACGTATAGTAACTTTCATAATGGTGTCATAAAAAACCAGCAATTGAGAATTATTGCAAACTTTTATCATTTTATGTCTGTTTTTCCTCAAGACATAAGTGGCTAAGGGTACAGACAGTTAATAGTATTTTGTTTTTATATTAAAAGTAAACATGTTCCCAAGAATATTTATAAATCTGGTGTGCGTTATAATTGCTAAAACTTCATATACTTTGTTTTTAGACTAAAATGAAATGACAAAACCCCCTGGGAAGAGATTGTTTTTTAACAAAAAGGTTTTTTTTGAGAAACCCTAGTGGTACTTATCCCCAGATGGCAGTCTTCAAGGACATGAGGAAATATGTCTTTTTTCTGGTGGTGATTATGAGGAAAAATAGTGCAACTTGAGCTGGATTTGCTACAATAAAGTTTTTCTGTGAAATTTTCTTTTTGTTGACACTGTAAGATAACTTACTTTTTGAATGCACCTTGTATATCTGAAGCATCTTTCTTCCATTTTTCATTGATATTCCAACTCTTGAATTTTTTTATTGTTGAAAATGGAAAACAAAATTGTGAAGTTCTTGTATGTTGAAAACCAAGATGGTGTTTGATTACATTGTTCATGAGAGATGGACTTACTATTATAGTGACTGGTATTACCTTAGGTATATTCTTGAATACTAGTGTCAAGTAAGTTTGCTTTTTGAAATGCAGTAAAACATGTCTAAGCTGGAATCATTTGGATCCAACATTTTCTTCTCTCTTGTAAATGTTTCTGGTTTATTCAGGATTTGCAATAAAAATGGTCAATTTAGAAAAAGCAATCGTCCAGAAATGAAATAGGTTCCATAAGTAGTAGAAGTTCACTTAAAAGCACAACACAAAAACAATGATGTTCCAGAAAAGACAAAAAAATGACATCAGAAATGCAACACAACATCTAATGAAACAAAGAACTCCATAAAAAGTAAAAGAAATATTATTTTCTTCAATGTTTGTTGGAACAGATGAATTCATCTGTTTGATTTTGGTTTCAGCTATTTACTTAGGTACTCATGAATATTATGGCAGCCACGTTTAAAATAGTTCTTTTAACCTCGGATCCTTGATTTTGTCCTATTTTGTAAGCTGTCAGACACTGGAGTTTTCCCAACTGTAAATTTCTTTATCAAAACTTTGACAAAAGTGTTGATTTGTTTGTGTTCTTCAAGAAGTCTAATTTTCTCATCAAGAGTTAACATTTTTCAATTTGCCACCTGGACATTATTAACACTTGATTAACACAACACCCTGAACTCATCAAACGAACAACGAAATGTTTAGAACAACTGGACTTGATCACGCATTACTAGAACTGTGGAAGAATCAGTCTTCACGTCTCCCCCTTCCTTCCACATGGCTTAGAAAGATCAGTGCTATTATATACAAATGAATATTGACTTTCGCTCGAGAAGCATGGAAATACGATGTACCGATGAGGGTTGCTGAGAAATGGATGAGCCACAGCTCTGAGTGTCTTATGGTACTGATGTCACCACCCTTACAAGTGAATGTTTAATTTTAAAATGATATTTGTTTTCCATCTTATCCAGTGTACTTTGCATTGGAAAATAGTTCTTTCTGTTTTTTTGTGGAAAAGGGCAGGTTTCCACCTTATCCAGGTTCCATCTTAGGCTGATTTTACTGTAACTTAAAACAACTGTGCAATGTGCTAAGGTAAGATCATTAAAAAATATAATGCAAAGACCAAGGGATTTCCTATGCAACCATTGTAAGTGATGTAACAACCTGTATATTAAAATGCTTCCTTGCATACCATCTTCTTTCAGAGGTAATTTCTCTGGTGTCACTTTCTCATCAAAAGTTTCTCCTTTGAAACTTTTAATTTATGAATGCAATTGATGAAGTTCATTTAACAAATCCAATCTACATTTACTTATTTGATTTTCATCAAAACATTACAACTTCATGTGAAATTTGGTGATTACCTTTAATGTCTAGAAGCAAGTGACCATCTCAGCATTGGACCGAGGGAGCAGGAATCAAGAAGGGCATCAAATTTTATAATAATTGTAGCAGGAATAGTGTTGGTAGTATTTCACACGATAGATTACCAGAATTACTAGTGTCAGTGTTGTTGAAATGAAAATTTTTATTATTTTTGATTCTTTGTATGGTCTGTCATATAAATAGAAATATTTGGTTAAAACATTCAAGTGGCTGAGGCAAATCCAGGAAGAAGTCAATAGTGTGACCAGGAAATATGAAGGATAGATGTAAGATTGACATTAAAAAATCATGTTGAATATTGAGAAGTCTAAATTAATTCAATGTCTATACCTTGTGAGATAGGAATTGCTCATTGCCAGATCAACCTAATGTTTAAAGATTTGGCTGAGATATTAAATATGGCCATAGGACAAAGTGTTGGCCTGCTGGCCACAGATGGGCATTGACTGCACTTATTTCATTGATATTCCCTCTTTAAATGCTCACTCAGTCTTAAAAAATGTTCATAGAGGAGAGAAGTTTCAAGAAATTCAAATAAATAAAAAAAAAATACAGAATGTTGGGAATTACTTTTATTTATGTTCTTTTGTGACACAGGGTCACATAAGTGTTCACACAAGCCATCTAAAGCTAGCAGCGCCCAGAAACCAATCTCAACCAAACCATATCCAAAATTTTAGGCTAATTAAATGCTCTATTCCTGAATTTTAGGCTCCTCTGGATTTCTGAAAATCGTGGGAGCTGCTAGCTTTAGACTAAAGCTAGCAGCGCCCACCTAGAATCAATCTCAAAATCAATTGCAAAATCTGAAACCCTTCCAACATTTAAGAATAATTTTAGGCTCTTGGAAAAAATTAAACCCGCCTTAAAATTCCAAGAATCAGGGCTGTACAAAGCGAAAATATTAACATTGGTTCTTGCGGGCGAATAAACACCAAAATCAAAAAAACCTTGGGAAAAATCTGAAAACCTTCCCAAAAGTTAAGAATAATTTTAGGCTCTCGGAAAAAAAGTATCCCCGCGTTCAAGATTCCAAAAATCAGGGCTGTATAAAGCGAAACAATTCACATTGGTTCTTATTGGCGAATAAACACCAAATCAAAAAACCTTAGGAAAAATCTGAAACCCCTCCCCAAAAGTTAAGAATAATTTTAGGCTCTTGGAAAAAATTAACCCTGCCTTCAAATTTCAAAAATCAAGGCTGTACAAAGCGAAACAATTAACATTGGTTCTTACGGGCAAACAAATGTCAAACTCGAAAAAAAAGTTGAAAAATCTGAAATTCTTCCCATAACTTAATAATATTTTAGGCACTAAGAAAAAATATTCCGTGCATTTATGTTCCAAAATTCTGAGTTGATCAAAAACAAACAATTAACATTGTTTCTTATGGGGAAACACTAAAATCAATAAACCTTAGAAAAAGTCTTACCCTCGCCTCGCTGCAACTAAGGATGCAACATCGATGTATTGAAGCCGATGTTTCTTGAACATTGATGTTTCAAGCTCGATATTTTATGCTTTCGATGTTTTGAAGGTGTTTGAAAAATTCTCACAATCACAATTTTGTAAAAGTGAAAATATGACATAAAACCTGAAAGAACCATTGTCTGTTTTTGGTTTTTCACGGACACGATATGTACTACACTCTTTTAAGATACTTCATCGGAGATGATCATGATGACCTGATATTTCCTTTGTCTTTCCTTGCATATCGCACTTGAAAAGACAGTTTTTAACTTTCTTTTTAGTCACATTTTAATTATGAAATAATATGGACGACCACTGGCAAATTAAGTGCCCGAATCTAATCTGAAAGATTACTAAACTTACTATAAAACATAAATGTTCAAAACCATCGATGGCTTTTGGTCGCTCCTTTTTAACATCAATTTTTAACATCAACATTTGAACATCTATGCTAAACAATATCGAAATTTTGTTGTCGAAGTTATATCACTAGCTACAATTACACAATTGAAGATTTTTTCCATTAATGAAATCTATTTTTAAAGACATTTTTGATAGTAATATTAAATTTTGCGAAAATATCAGTGTTTTTTCATGCAATTTCATGCAAAATATAGCAGATTCTTTCGCTTTGTACAGCTCGAATTTTTGGAATATGAACCCAGGGATACTTTTTTCTAAGAGCCTAAAATTATTCTTAACTTTTGGGAAGGGTTTCAGATTTTTCCTAAGGTTTTTTGATTTTGGTGTTTATTCGCCTCGTAAGAACCAATGTTAATATTTTCGCTTTGTACAGCCCTGATTTTTGGAATTTGAAGGCAGGGTTAATTTTTTCCAAGAGCCTAAAATTATTCTTAACTTTTGGGAGGGGTTTCAGATTTTTCCTAAGGTTTTTTGATTTTGAAGTTTATTCGCCCGTAAGAACCAATGTTAATTGTTTTCGCTTTGTACAGCCCTGATTTTTGAAATTTGAACACGGGGATAATTTTTTTCCAAGAGCCTAAAATTATTCTTAAATGTTGGGAAGGGTTTCAGATTTTGCAATTGACTTTTAAGATTGATTCTGGGTGTGCGCTGCTAGCTTTAGTCTAAAGCTAGCAGCACCCACGATTTTCGGAAATCCAGAGGAGCCTAAAATTCGGGAATAGAGCATTTAATTAGCCTAAAATTTTGGATATGTTTTGGTTGAGATTGGTTTCCTGGGCGCTGCTAGCTTTAGATGGCTGTTCACACAACCACTCCTTTGTATGTGTACATGTGTGTTTGGGGGGTGACTATGCACATAGGAGTGTGAGAACATAAATTCAATATTTTATTAAGAAAGATTTTAGTGTAATTTAATAATCAATTCTGCATTAAAGTTATATCACTGTTTGATTTCAATAATTCACTTCTTGTGTAACATTAGTGAAGAGAAATTCACTCATTTAGTTACTCCACAAGTTATTGTCTTCCCTTTATTTAGGATAGTCTTTCAGTCATTTATTGAGTATTTCTTTTCTCAGTAATGGCTTTTATGGCTATTGTAGTTTTAATAATTTGTTTTAATAACAGGTCCTTCGCAATCCTGAACATGAAGATAAAGAAGAATCTGCAAAAAATGGAAAGGAGAGGGATCGCAGCCAGCAGATTATGAAGAAAAGAGAAGATGAACGAAAACATAGAGAGAAAGATAGGAAGGAAAAGTAAGTTGTGTGGATTTAACCATTGCAGTTTACTCCACAATTCCAGTGTTATATTTTTGTTACATAAGTAAAGGATGAGATAATAATAGATAATTAGTGTAATAGTCTAAGGACTTTCAGTAAAAATAGTTTTATGATGTACCATTGCAGGATAACTAATACTAATTAAACTAGTGGTGCTACAGAATGGCACAGACTTTCCCATATTAGTTTTCTGTTTCTTTTGGTCTAGGCTAGCTATACTCTTGCCAGCTGCCATCAATCGCTGACTGAAGTACATTTTTTTTACATTTGCTTAATTTTTTGGTTTTGTAATAGTAGAATGGAAATATTATTTTAAGAATATTAGAGAACAGTATAAGCCTTGTTCTAAAAGGCAATTTTCATTGAAAAATTTGGAGCTGTTTTTTAAGAAAAAAGCAGCATACATACAACAGTGATTATATTAGCACTTAATAAATAATTTTCTTTATTTTAAATTTCTTATGAATGGTATAATTTCACTATATATTTTGTACATTTTATTTCATTTCTTCCAGAAAATGTTAACTATGATTGGTATTTTGATTTTGTCCTTCATAAGTTTATTATGATTTCTATTGTCTACAGGCGTGATCTAAAAGGTAGAGATGGTCCACCCAAGACTTACAGAGATGATCGGCAAAAGCAAATTGATGGCCGAATGCCTCGCAAAATTATAGAAGAACAAAGACGAAAGTTGGGAGGAGAAAGAATGTTGGTGCAGAACAAGTCAGAGATACGCAACAATCCAGAATATGATAAAACAGGTCAAACCAAAGAATCTGACCCACGGAAATCTCCAGGATTTTCAAGAGACCAAGATCAGAAGAAAGGACCAAATGACAAATATCAGGGCCATTCAAAAGATGGTGACAGATTTTCAAGAGAAATTGATGGGAGAAAAAATTACAAAGAAAACGATACAAAGAAACTGGAAAAACCTCAAGCTTTTGTAAAAGATAATGAATATAAAAGAAATAACTATGAAACAAGGAGAGTTAGTAATAGCTTTAGTGAAAGTGATGCAAAAAGAAAAACTAATGATAGTCATAGTAAGAATAATTTCAAAAGCAATGACCAACAAGAACTCAAATCAGAATGCAGCAAATCACAGGTATCTGAAGAAACTGATAAAAAGAAATGGGAGTTGTTAGGTGCTAAACCAAAAAGGTTAGTTTCTGAAGAAGATGTTTCGAACTTGGCCAGTGAAAATAATTTTAATAAAAGCAAAGATAGTTCTTCAACTGACTTGAAAGAAAATATGCCTGATCCTTCTATAATTAAGTTATATGGAATTCACAAACCAATAAGAATTCCGATTGAAGCTGTGAAATGTGATACTGTTCCGGGTGTGTTATTGAAGCGAAGAAGTTCTCTTGACTCAGATTCACAGCATATGAGATCATTTGAACGTATGTGCATGAAACCAAGAAGACAAGTTTCTTTAGATTCTGAAATGTTTTTTAAAAATGTCTGTGTAGATAGTTCTGCAAAGGGTGTTATGTTGACTAGGAGTCAAGAATTTGAGAAAAGAATTGAGACAATGCCTATGACAAGGAGGAGCTCACTTGATTCTGGTGATTTTAAGAAAAAAGCAATGACTTGTGAAAGATTTGGATCTCCCACAGGAAATATTATGAAATTTAAATCAGATTTATTTTTTCGTGATAATGAAAGAAAGCCGATTATAGTTTCAAAGCCACCAACAGACACAAAATCTGATGCCTCTAAAACTTCTGATAAGCAAGAAGAAAGTAAGAAAATGAGTGAACATGAAGATCAAAATATGAAAGAAACAAATGTGATCTCAGTAAAAATAATGAAAATAAAACAGAGAGTTCCATAGGTGAAGGAAACAAACGTGATCCTCGTGCAGAGAGAAGAATAAGAAACAAGGTTGGTATGAGGAAGGATGTTCCATTTCTATTTTATTTCAACAATACTTAGTTAAATATTTTCATGTGTAATTAGCTCTGTTTTTTAAAAATGATCAGTATGATATGTGTAGTACTGATAAATTTATTCTATAAAATGTGCGAGAGGTTTGAGTAGACATCGGATGTTTAGGAAAATGCGTATTTTATTTTAATGAACATATTTGGAAGCTTTTAGTATGTGTGTTAATTATGAAAAATGAACATTTCTGACAAAGTTTTATTTTGTCTTATTTGAATATTTTGATATAAGTGCTTTTTAGATGTATTTAACATTTTAAATGTCTTTCTTTGTAAAATTTATTTACATCTCCTTCCAGATTTGGTTAACAATACGTGTTTAAATCATTTTCAGTTTTACTGCTCTGTAACCGTCTGCTGGCAAAAGGTCTTCATTTTCTTGTCTAGCCTGAAGAAGTCATTTGTGTTTGCATGTCACGTTCTCTATTTTTGGTGCACGAAAAGCTCACTTTGTTGCTTGAGATCATACTTGTTCATTAAAATTTAAAAAGATTGATAAATATATTAAAGCGATGGATCTTGGGTGAGCATTGGGCTCAGATTCATGGCGCAGCCAATTCACTCTTGTCTCAGGAGACAAGTTGATATGGACTTTTGATGTTGATATCTTATTGTGCCAGATGTTCTTCCAGAAGGGTAAGGTTTAGGAAGGCTCTGCCAATTCAAAGAATTAAACGATAGGTCATTTCTTTACTTGAAATGAGCACCACACTTTAATACTGTTAACTACATGTTAATATTTCTTTTACTTCCTGATATTCACAGTACAGAGAAGATATTGTAATGCTGCAAAAATCATAATTGAGTTAAAATTGCCTATTTCTCCCATCCTTTTGAAGACACATGGGCAATATGTACATCTGAACTATTTACAGAATTTTATCCAAAATGGATATTCCTGATCGATCTGGCTGCACTTGACGCCCTGCAAATTAGAAACAGATCTTTCAATTTTGGGGTATTTTATTTGAAGGACCTTTTGTCATTTTCAAAATTTTTTCCAAAAAGGCTCCAAATGTTTTGATAAAATAGAGCAAAGTATGCTTGTAAAAACACAACAGATCTTATTTTCATTAAAACCTCTAATATTCCTATGATATCAGAAGATCCAAATTTTTTGGACCCCTCCTTTAACTACAATATGAATTCTTTGTAGTTCTTTCACTTTTCCGTTTTCTTCATCTGGCGAGTCCAGTGTCCCACATTATGGGACTTTCTTTTTTCCCTGGTTCTCGTCTTTTGTCCCATGAGGCAGGAATTTTATTTAACTCTCCTGTGTTATTTCACTCAGGTAGATGACACCAGTTATTACTCGCACAAATTTTCTTGACTGATGGCTTGGAGAAATGCGGATAGAGTGGGGGTAATTAGTTACGAACATCGGTCTCTAGATTTTATGAAGCAATGCCAATCTCTGGAATATTGGTTATACCTTCCCAACTTTCTCCATAATTTGAGTTATAATTGCTCAGGACTTTGAGGTATCTCCTGTGATGGGTCTGGAACTGCTGTGGCTATTTTTTTAGATTTGTTTAGAAAAATACTGACCAGGAGTTCTCTGTTTCAACAGTAAATAGATTTTATTATGTGCCAAAGAAGATGTGTTTGGAATGTTGTCATCAGTGCTCATTGCAAGCTTTTGCCTTCAACTGATTATTGTTAAAGGGAGGGAGCAGGTCATCAGTCAAGAAAAGTTGCACAGGTAATACCAGTACAACTAATTCTCTTCAAGAAAGATTAAGCATTAGTTTCCTTCATTGCAGTCAGACTTCACCCAATTTTTGTTGTTTTAAATCAATTTGTTTTTGAGGTTGCAGTTGTAATTATGATGATATCGAGAAGTAAGCATTCGAGATTATCACAGCCTGAACTGAGTGAATCAGTAAAATATTCTGAGTTGTGAACAATCTTCAGAAAAGTGAGAATTTGAAAACTTTTTCTTGAGTGAGTTCTGAGAAGATGAAGAAAGTGACAGTAATGATAACTCGGACTCCGTTGATACAATGCAATCTTCAGGCATTATTGGTAACTGGGTGAAGCTCTCCTCACCAAACATTAACTTACAAAATTATTTATTATGAATTAGGCTAATAAATTAAATTTTTTTTGTAACACTACCAAAAATAATTTGGTTCATGAGTATAGTTTCTTACAGTGCAGTGTGCCGGACCAATGCAACCAGATACCTGGGAATTTCAAGGATCTGCATTGAAAACGTTACATCTCGCCACGTGGAACAAAGGACCGCAAAGGGTTAAAGACAGAGATTTTTCTTAACGAAATTTGTTCTTCAAACTTAGATATTTAAACGGTGACATGTACAATTTACGGACGGCAAGAATACGCTTACAAAGTGCTGAAACATCTTAATAAAGAAGAGAAAGACACAGCCAATATAAATGTTATCAAAGAACAAGATTGGTTGCAGTACTACAAAGAACTGTGGTGTGATGTAGAGGACAATGGGGACATCCAAGAAAATTACGTACCAGAACATATATCCTATAAGTATGAAAGAATTAGAATGTGCATTGAAAATGAATAAAAATAGAAAAGCTGCTGGAATAGACAGTATGAATATTGAATTATTGAAATATGGTGGCCCTGCTTTAATATCGAGACTATTGTACTTCATTAATCTATGCTGGAACTATTGTCAAATACCAGAAGAATGGAAAGTGGCTATTGTAAAACCCATTTACAAAAGAGGTGATAGATCAGTCTGCGGAAATTATAGAGGAATAAGTTTGCTAACTGCTGGTTATAAAGTATATACTAGAATACTCTCCGAAAGACTGAAACCAATAGCTGACACCATCAGCGAACAACAAAACGGATTTAGAAAAGGACGATCTTCTTTAGATAGCATATTTACGCTCAAAATACTAATAGAAAAAGAAGAGAATATAATCTTGAAACACACATAGCCTTTATTGACTATGTGAAAGCTTTTGATAAAGTTAGACGACCACTGCTGTGGGAAATTTTAATAAAGAAGGGGATACCTTACCATCTCATCCAAGTAATTAAAAGCCTGTACGCTGGAACAAGAATATGAATCGACACTGGTTTCAAATCAAATATAAATCTGGGAGTACGACAGGGTTGTAGCTTATCAGCATCTCTGTTTAATCTGTACATAGATGAGATGCTGAATGAATGGAACTGCTATGCCTCTTGTGGTATTGAGATTGCAGAAAACTATTTTTTAAATTCCATCTTATATGCAGACGATCAAGTTTTGATTGCTGAAACAGAAGATGAACTTCAGCTCATCTACAAGCTCAGCAAAATAGCCAGATATTATAACTGTGAAATATCCACATCAAAAACTCAAATTATGGCATTTTGTGGGAAAGATCCAGTGAGATCTAAGATAGTGGTAGAAAACCAGGTTCTGAACCAAGTGAGTAATTTTAATTATCTAGGAAACGATATATCATACAACTACGACAGAGACGTAGAGAAGAAACTCTCGCGGTTCCAGTTAATGTGTGGAACCATAAGAAGAACCCTTGGTAAGAAAACCTGAAAAGAAACACAGTTAAAATTCTACAAGACAATGGCAATACCAACCCTGCTATACGGTAGCAAATGCTGGGTTTTGAAACAAAGATAAATGAGCAGAATACAGGCCTCGGAGATGAAGTTTCTGAGGGCAGTAAAAGGTTGTACGAAAGCAGATCACGGAAGAAATCAAGATATTCGAAAAGAGTTAAAAGTTGTATCAGTCCACGATCAAATCCAAAACTATAAAAAAAATTGGACCCAACATCTATACAGAATCGATAAGCAGCGCCTTCCTCAAAAGGCCTGGAAATATCGACCTCTTGGAAAACGAGATCCCGGGAGACCAAGAAAACGGTGGACCATCGAACCGGAACAGGCCGTTGGGCCTAGACCATGAAGATGATGATGACATGTACAATTTCTTATTCTTTCTTTTTTTTTAAAAAAATCAAATATATTTTTACATTTTTGTGCAATTTTCATTGAAATGACATTTCTTCAAAAAATTTTTAAAAGAATAAAATAAAAATTTCTTTTAAAAACTTTCAGTTGCCTCCAAAGTTTTTAAATATTTTTTGTTTCAATAGGAAAGTGCACCTAATAAAATAACATAAATCCAATTTTGATAAACCTATTAAATTTTCAAAATGTAAAATTGGTAACATTACCCACAATTTCAAGTTAATTCTTATGTTAGAGACTATATTAAATGATTTAATGTCACTCGATTGTGGGGACCACTGCTTCAAAAATATGTATTGAAGTTTCTCAAAATCTTGAAAGTTTTCGAATGTATTTCTTAATAGTTCATAAGAAGGTGTTGGTAGGTTAGCAGTTTTTATTCTGACTTCCTACACCAAAGGCTGGGGGTGAATTCCCAAGAAAAATAAGTTAACTAGGTGTGTTATATAAGTTAACTCATCCTTAATTATGGTACAATATTCAAATAAAGTGGGTAAAAATAACACCAACAGTGATTGTCTTAAGTCTGTATTAAAAATGAGATGTAATCTTTGAAGTCAATTTCTCTTTAAACTCTTTTTTCCCCTCCCATTATATTTGAAAAATTGTGTTTCTTGAATCAATCATTCACATCACTAGGTGTGCATCTTTGAATACAAGAAATAGCATAATAATATTCAAGTTTTTTAAATCACAGGAAAACAATGTGGAATTAGGAATCCAGATTTTGAGGGAACACTCAGAAGGGGAGAATGTTATCTTTTCCAAAGACTCAAATAAATGGAGTCTCTTTTAAATATAGTCCATGTCCAAATTTCATTAAAACCTCAGAACTTTTGAAAACTACATATTTGAATCTTCTGTACTTCTTTCGGTGAAGTGCTTTTCACAAAATGTTTGAAGAATTAGTAGGATAAGATTTGCAATATAATATAATGTAACTACTGCAAATAATTAATGATGTCCAAAGTAGACACTGTCTACCCATTGAAGAAAATATTAGAACAAATTATTAGAACCTGGCATACGTATTCAATAGATCAGTGATCAACAGATCTTCAATTTTGAGTCTGCTTTCAAAGTGGAAACACTCAGGACACATCCTGATCTGTCTCTTCATGCGTTTTTGCAAGAAAATTGTGCATGGGCATTATTGGAGAAAACCAATTGAGGGGCATTCTCGTGGGCACATCACATCTACTGCTGAGGTAGACGTGTCCCTCTCGCCCGGAAGCATTTCAGAAAGCTTTGATTCATCACTGCATTAGAGGGTACCTTGTGTAGTTGTATTACTTATTTATTTAGAGCTCAGCAGACAGGCAGATAATCAGATAATGCCTGCAATCATTAAGAAGCTCAAATTGCACTTACCAGTGACGTAGTATAGTTTTATAAATTTATAGAGTAAACAAATGTTTATATTTGAATTTTAATAATCATAGTTTATTAAATGATTCCAACAGACATAGTTGCTCTATTTGTTAACAAAAGAGCAAGATAAGTTAATAAATACACCATACTCTCAGTCTAATTAAATGTTCAGATATATCAAATCAATTATCACTTCCACGTTGTGCCAATTTATACCTAAAAATGATTAATTCTAAATGGTATTTAATTTAATAGAAAATGAATCCTAATATAATTTGAATTATGTCAAAAAGATAAATAATTCTAACATGCCTGGGCTTCGTTCTCATCCTTTTAAAGCCGTAATCATGGAGATGATAATATGCAGTTTTTCTGTGAATTCAATGTGTAGAAAATTTATTTACTCATTCATTTATTTATTTTCAGGCAACACCCAAAATTACATAATTAGAATAACTATTGGTTTCAAATTGTTTCAGAGTGGTTAGTGTAATCTTGTTCATAAGTGCAATCATTTATTGTTCTAGCTTTTAGAGCTGCATAAAAGAAAAAAGTTGTGCTGTGCTGATTCTATTTTTTATTACATAATTCAAATACTTAGTGATCACTTGAGAGCAGTACATTAGTTTCAATTTTACTGAAGAATTATGTGAAGTGATGTATGTGTTGAATAATTCAATTGATGGATTTTTTAATGTTGAAGGTCGTTATGGGATAACTCTCTTTGAGAATTAATTACCACTTCTGCAAATTTTACTGTATATTACTGTCTGCCCATTACTCATTATGTTATTGTCTACTCATACCACTTACTTTATATTACTGTTTCAAAAATTGACTTAATGTTACTGTCTACCGATTTCATTTTGTCATGCTAAGCCACTGTTTCTACTGTGTTTAAATAAATTGTAAACTCTCCTTTTATTTGTGATTTCTAGCCAATAACAATAAGTACAAATGTAACATTATTCTATTTTTATGCCACTGCTAATCTTTGTATATAAAACAAAGTTGTGTTAGTTGTACCATTTATAATTGGACCAATTTTAATTATCTCTGTTTTGTTGGATTGATCTCCATCCCAAATAAAAGAATTAATAAAATATTGAACAAATGGCACTACAAGGTGCTGAAGAATAAAAAGCTAGATATTCATGCAAATGCAACCCACTACACAGTTTGAATCTATATCGTTAAATAACTCGTAAACAAAGTGTTTTAGGGCATTAAAATTTTGAGGCCAAAGGCCTCAAAGAAATGTTTTCACACTGTAATCTACAGGATGAGATCTTCTTGAACATTCTATTACATTTTTGCTGCTCCGGCGCTTCTCAATATTACCCCACCTGCTCAGAGACATGCAGAATCTACATAAATAAAACAAAGTCAGGTTAATTAAACCATTTATAACTCAAGAACGACAGGACCAATTTTATTTATCTCCAATTTGTTGGATTCATCTCTGCCCCAAATAGAATAACTATTAAAATATCGGAAAAATTCACGAATAAAAATTGTGCAAAAAATTAATGAAATATTTAAAAATCAATGTTTGTTGGTTTGTGCTTAATGTGCTGCTGTACCATGCATCCGATTGCAATAAAACTTTGTCAACTTATTGCTTGCACTTGCGAGAAGAACATAGGCATAGTATAATTATTGTAACTCCACTAGATGGCGCTCAAGTTAAATGCAATTCCCAAGTCACCTGAAATTCATTGTTGCTGGACATTGCCATGTGCCATGGGGCGAGGTAGAGGATAACGGGGGGAACAGGCGGTGCAAGTTGGTGAGAGGAAAGGGGAAAAAAAGAGAGGGGAAAATGAGAAAGGGAAAGAGAGAGGGAAAATAGAGAAAGAGAAGGAAAATAGAGTGAGGGGGAAATAAAGAGAGGGAAAACAGAGCGGGAAAAGAAAGAGAGAGGGAAAAAGAGAGTCAGAGAGTGGGAGAAAAGAAACACAGAAGGAAGAAGAGACACTGAGGAAGATGGGGGGAAAAGAGACACGGGGGGAGGAAGAGACACAGAAGGAAAAAAGAGACACGGGGGGGGAGAGAGACAGGAAGTGGGGAAATTGAGAGTGGAGGTAAAAGACATAGGGCGAAAGAGAGACAGGAGAAAAAAAAGAGAATGTGGAAAGAAAGAGGGGGAGAGGAATATTCCCTCAATTATTTCTTGTGCGGCAGCAACGCGCCGGATACCAGCTAGTAATATATAAAAGTATGTACTGTTGTAGCACCAATAGCTTACAAGGATTACTGTATGCCAGACATGAGGATCTACATTTTCGTTGGTGAGAAATGGCCTTTGTTCTGCCTGCAGATGTCGTACAGTTGTGAACCATGCACAGTACCTCACAGTGACTAATAACTAGTTCAATTGTTTGAAAATGCCAAAGTTTAAACCCTCAAAGTCAACCTTGTACTGACAATAGGATTTCTTCACTGTGACAAACATGACATGGTTTTAATTCATGTTAAAATTGTATGTTTTAATTCATGCAAAAGTTTTAAGTTTTGCTTTCTCAATTCATGTATGCTTTCAAAAAAAATTTTTTTTTAAGTTATTTGTAAATGTTATCTTCTCACATATTTATTTGCTATATAATGCTTAACTCATTAATAAAGACTACATACATAATTATTCTTTATTGTTATTTTACAAATACATAAAAATCTTATTAACAACAACGTTTCAATCTTAACAATCTTAAACAACAACGATTCAGAGTACTTTGGAGATGGAGTAAATTGTACTTCAAAACGTTGTTGTTTAAATAAGATTTTTATGTATTTGTAAAATAACAACAATAATAAAGAAGAATTATGTATGTTGTCGCTAAATAATGAGTGAAGTTTTATTTTATTACTAACCACAGTGCGTTAGAACAAATTTTAGAATAAGTAAATATGAGAATTACAAATTGAAAAAGTTTATGAAAGAATCCCCATTCAAATTCAGTTCAGGTAAAGGTTACTAACATTGTGCAGGAATGAATTTGACATTTAGTTTTACTTCATTAGTTGATTGCTGCAAAGAAGAAAACCATCCTTTCTGAGCAAAAATAAATGTTAAAATTTTTATTACCTTTGTGCCTACTTATTTTTAATTTTTAGTGCCTTTTAGGTGCCTAAAATGTAAGATTAACCTTAACATCCGATGTCTAGTTATGGAGAAAGTAGAAGAAAAACAGTAAAAAGTGTAACACAAAAACAGACTGATAGAATTCTGAGATTAACGTTAGCCCTATGTTATATAATTATGAAATATGTTAGAAAGTATTTAATTTTTAAGAAATGTACAAGAAAAGTTTCTTATGCATCAAATTTCAATGCCTTTTTCTGCAACAAAACTTAATTTATTGTTTCTTGGTAGGGCGAACCACAGTTTTGATTGTTAACCTCATGAAGGTGGCTTGAAACCTGGAATCAAAACAGAATTGTTAAGAAATTCACAGTGTAGTGCCTGAGGCGCAGAAATCTTGAAGAATATCGTAGGGTGTCATCATGTTCACTTGAAAAGGAGTATGAGGGGGGGTGTACTCAGGTGAGAGAGAGGGAAGGAAAGAGGGAAAAAATATGTACTATCACCATAAAGATGTTTCAGTACAAAATACATCACTTTTTTTGCACACTTGAATTTGATAAACAGTAGCTTAATTTTTTTGTTCATTTGAAATTTGTACAAGGTGGCTATTATGTAATTTAGTAGGATCTACTGCTTTTGGGAAAACTATGATGGAAACATTATAATGTATCCTGAGTGCACATACTAATATGTTTTATGTGCTTTGCAGGTTAATTTGAACAATGGCTCTCCTAGTCAACGACAGTGAAACTCAGTTTAGTGAAACCTCTCTTACAGACATGTTTGGAACCCAAAAAAAGCATTTGCTTAAGAGTGCAATTGTGACAAAATGGAAGTTTTCACCTCAGATTGAGAAAGAGGTGTCTGTTCAGAGAGATGGAGAGATTTCTCTCCATCTCTCCATCTCCATCTCATCCATTTAATCTTCATATATGTGCCAGTGCCTATTGATAAACAGTGGAGGTAGAAGTAGCGTTCATCAGTCAGAAATGAATAGCCAAGCAGCTGATGTGAAGGCAGCAATGGGTGACTGATAACTGGAAGAAAGATTTACGGGATATGAATACGAAACCAATACCAGAAAGGCCAGGAAAATTGTCACAAAGCAAAAACATTGCTGAGAACTGAGATCTTGAAGGAAGTTGCAAAACTGTAATTGATTTTCTATGTTCAATATTGTCTTCAAAGGTTTTGGAATAATATGGAAGAGCTTCATAACAGCACACTTTCAGTATTTCCTGATGGTTTCACTTTTCACTTGCTTTAATCTTTTCTGTTTGATCTCATTAACAATGGAAGAGTTTCCTCAATGCCATTCCCTACAGTTCTCAGCAATGAAGTTTTTGCTTTCTTGTCATATCTTTTCTGACCTTCCTAGGTTTTGGCTTTGGCTTGATGTCCTCATGATTATTTTTTTTTGGTTTTTGGTCAACCATCACTCACTTTGCCCAAGCTTTCTGATGATCTTATTTCCAACTGATGAGTACCCTACCTTCAGGCAATTACAGATTGATACATTTGCATTTGATATAGAGAGTTTCTTCTTCACTAGGTCAGCCATTGTTAACATTAACCTAAAAATCATACAAAAGTATGTTATTATGCCCAATCAGAACACTATAATATTTCTGTTATCAAATTTGATGTCAATCTAAGAAAAAGTTATCTGTAATAATGGGAAAAGCAATGTATTTTCTTCTTCACATTTTAAGTCAACATGTGAGAAGAGTTTTTATGAGAAACGTGAGTGTAGCTTTCGCATTCTGGTAAGAAACTTTGGATGAATATGAGAAATGTGTACCTGTAGGAAATAACAAATAACTCTTATAATTATAGATATCTTGTCACCCTACCCTTCATTACAGATACAGATTGACGGCAATGACTACAGTTCTTTAATCTTTTTATCGTGTTATGTTCTTGCCCTTTTTGAACCTTATTTTCTGTTAACCCTATTTCAAGTTCTACCTGCTAGTGCCAGAAATTCCCTTTTCAAAATAGTTTGAAATCACCAGACATTGTTTTCAACAGTGAACATTAATTTAACCATCAAAACTAAGATTAGGTACCACATATTTGTACTTTATACTTTTCAAAACTTACTGACAAAATATGTTCTGTCATAGCTTTCAAAAAAATCCCTTCACGTCATTGTCAGAGGTGATCAAATGACCATTTCTCAATGTGTAGTTCTCCTGCTTTGTGAATACAATAAAAGCTTTGAATTATGCTTTTATATTTTAACATTTACATATCGCAATTTAGTTTTTCTGTTTAAAGGGGCTGAACAATTTACAGGAGTAAATATGGTTAGAATTTAGATATTTTGGCACATTGTAATAATACATAATCTGTTGGCATAACTGGTCACAAATCCTGGGTTAGCAATCTGTTGATGTTTCTGGGTCTTCTAGCAGTTTGGTTTCCCTTGGAGAAGAAGAGACTTACTCATGAAATGATATTACCCGTGGATCACAAGTACTATATTAGCACTGACATCAGAATAATGAAAGTAGGCCAAAAGATGGCCCTATCATACAGATTAAAAGAGAAGGGGACTGATTTAAAGTAAGTGAAAAGGGATACAAATGTAGTTTGGGTTCTAAAGATATGTACATCTCTGATTTTGCTGTACCACTGTCAAAGCATTGAAAAAATCAAAAAGAACATATACCAAACGGCTACAGAATCTTTGTAATTAAGAAAGCACCTTTTTCATCGTTTGTCCAGTAAACACAACCTTAAATCGACTTTTTCAGATTTTGAAAGTTATTTAAATTACGGAGTGTGACCTGGAGCTGATAAAATTCTTGATTTTGTTCATATTAGAAAAACAAGACTTCATTTAATGAATTTCATTTAAAGCACATTGTTTCTTTAATATTGCTTTTCATGAAAGAAATTATGAAATATATTTATAATGATTATTAGTTGACTTGCATGCAATCTGTTACTATATATTTGTGTGTAATGAACTACAATATATTTTCATTGACTATTTTACTTGAACAATATGATGATTACAAATTTGCTTGAAAATTATGAAGTTTACCTAAAATAAAATTTCAATCTAAACTTAGAATTGCTTTTTGAATTTTACATGTTATTTTGACTTTTTATTTAAAATTGCATTGCCTTCGTTTTTCTAATTGTTTCAGGTAAAATAAAGGAACTTCACTTTTCAAATACAATTATGATGTACACATTTGTTTCATATCTTTTGTAATAATTTGCGTTTCAACAAAGTGAAAATATGTTTAATGTAATAGCCTTATTATTAAAATTATTTACCCATTTTCTTGCTCGTTAAATAAGAACTTACAACAGTGTATTATTACTACAAAAACTCTGACATTCTTAATTTAATTTGAACAATTTAAATAATTTTCTTCTGCTTATCTTCTTCATTTGTCGCTGCTGCTACTTCTTTTCTGTTCCGTCAAATTATTTTCTTAATTTAATTTGAATGATTAAAATAGTTTTCTTCTGCTTATCTTCTTCATTTTCTGCTGCTGCTGCTGCTACTACTTCTTTTCTTTTCCTTCAAATTGCTTTTTTAATTTAATTTGAATGATTTAAAGTTTTCTTCTGCTTATCTTCTTCATTTGTTGCTGCTACTGCTGCTGCTGCTGTTACTTCTTCATTTCTTCTCCTTCAAATGTTTATGCTGACTTTTAAAGATTGCAACTGTTCTGAATAATGAATAGGTAATGAGCAATGTAATATAAAAAAATACTTTTAGTATTTGGGGTGTCTTGGTGTAGGCCAAAAGGATGTGGAGATGTATGCCTATATAAACCATTGGTGTGTTTTCTTTTAGTGAAATGTCATTCTCTGTTTTGAAACGTAAATTTCACTGTCTTCCTTCAAACAAAAGTGACATTTAAGTCCTAAGTGCAAAGTTTGTGACACTTCACATGCTAGTAGTTGGAGCAGTGAAATCAATCAGATTGTGTTTGCTCTGTGCTCTATGTGCTCTATGCATTCCGTGACTTGGACACCCATTTCCCTGAAATAGGCAAAGGTTAGCAAACTTTTTTTTTTTATCTCGGCATTTTATTAACAAGTTGAAATTGCATTGGAATTTACAACTCTGGTTCACAGTAGCATCCAGAGGGATGGGGATTGAAGCTTCTAGACCTCAAACAAATCACCAACCTATCCCAAAGAACACTGAATACAGCGCTAAAATGTCTGCAGCACTTTGACAATTCATGTCAATAATTAATTGAAAAACTTCTGAAATGTGCTGCATTCTGGAATTTTTCCAACATCTATTTTGTATCAAAACTTGTCCCAAAAGAAAAGTATCATGTGTGACAAAAATATCCTTCTTTAATATTTTCAGGGAGTAAAAGAATTTTTAGATAACTGTAGTTAAATTATAATTTGTGTTCTACATATATGTAGAATGTGAAATGTAGGCATTTTTTTGTAGTGTTGGATATTTTGTTTATAATGGTAGGGCCCCTGGTTGATCTTCTCTCGTAGGCCTATCCCTTCTGACCTCAAACAAATCTGGTAGTACATATATTTACAAGAAATCCATTACTATGGAACTATGAAGGTACAGTGAACTGATGTTTATAATCCACAATTGTGAAATACTGCCTGAATTGAAAATGCTTCTGTGTTATATATGTTATACAGAAAACTTACTGTAAGTAGCATATTATAAATTCGAAAAATGACTGTGTCAGTAATTAAAAAATCATTTAGTTTAAATTTATCTATCTGCCATCTTTTGTCTTTTAACAACCAGCAACTTTACAGTCAAAATCAATATTTTTGTATTAATTTGCATACAATTCAGGAAACAGTGCTCTATGTGCCTCATGCTACATTGATCTTTGTGTAATTTGTTCAAAAATTTAAGAAAATCATTATCCAGTGGCCAGAAAGATTTCTGAATCTGATATAAAAGCATGTTGTTCTTTTTGATGATCATCAATTTATTGAACTTGAGATTCTCATTTTAAATTGGTTTTCATTATTCCCAGGCCTTTTGTGAAGGTCATCATTTTCATCGCCATTTTTGGAGTTAGATGAGGTCAGATGAGGAGTAAAGTGTGTGAGAAATATATAAGGACTAGGTCATTTTGTAGATCTGCTGAGTTTTGTAGAGCATTATTGTAGATGTTTGTATCATCATACATGGAGATACTTGAGTTGATGTGATGGCTTATATCTCTGAAGTACAATAAAATTACTGTTGGTCCCAGGACTCTCGTGAAACATTTGTTATTGTTTTTCACAGTAAAAGGTGTTTACCCACTCTTACAGTCAATCTTCATTTTGCAAGAAATACCTTTATCCACTGAAGCAATTTTCCAACTATTCCAAAATGTTTGAGTATATATGCAGTATCTTATCAAAGGCTTTTATGTATGTATGTGTCCAGTGTTTTTAAGAATACATCATTTAGCATCAGGACTATTTCAATCGCACAATCCTTTAATAGAATAGAAGAGACTATTCCTACCTACCTATCCATTCTACCCCGAGGCCTCCTTTTAAAGACAGTAGTATCTTCACTATGTTGTGAGTGTAAGGATTCCATAGTCCTGAGTGTGGATATGTTTGGTAAAGTTCTTAGTTTCATGGAATGGAAACTCTGGAATCCTTTTGCAATTATCTTCGCAACTTCTTGTGAATTTGTAATTCTTATCTTTCACATTTTTTACCATTCATGGCACATCAACTCTAGTGAAAAATAAATTGCATGTTTATGTATGTACATAATTGATTACAAAAAGGTTATCTGGCAATTGCTTTCTTGGATTTTATCCTCTGCCTCAACAATTTATTGTTTATCTGGTTTCACAATTCCTTGTGTATTCTGTTACTTATAATCAATTTCTCTTCTTCTAAGTTACCCATTATTAGGTTTTTTCATTGAATCTTCCTAATTAATTGCTGTGCAATCCGGTGAGATCTTTTCCAGTGTATTCTGAGGCTCAGTTTTCATTATTGGTCATAAATCATCAATTCCCCTTTCACGATCACTTGTTCTCATAGTTTATGAGGGAGACCAGCTCCTCCTTAACCCTAGAATTCTAAGCATATTTACTGGTATGTGATTATTATTCACAAGTCAAATCAACTCTCCCAATGCAAAACAAGAGTTATTAATAAATTTTTGTTCTTATTATCCTTGGTTTTCAAAGAATTACACAAATAGACACTGAACCCGTAATTGATATTGTACAAGAATTACTAAAATATTTTTGGCTAAAAAAGCCCCCAAAAATTTTTAGTAGATACTTAAATCTAATCACAAAATAAATTCAGTAACTTTCTTTTTCATAAAACCACAATATATTTATGGTTCTGTGTAATCAAAAGCTTACAAACTAATCAATTTTCAATCACAAAATTATAATTCTAATTAACAATCAGTATTATCAGTTACACATTACATGAATGATATACATATTTACAATGATATACATACAACATATTTTTGTCAAAAGCTCTCCATAAATCTGTATCTTACATTTGCTACACTGGGAAGTGGTGTACCTTCTTTTAGATAGGTACAAAGCCACTTTTTTCGCGAATTGGCCATCATGGAGCCAATGCGATACATGCATCCCACCGTGGCTCAGACTTGATTATCGGGGTAGGTGTGCTTTACTTTCTCTATAGAGGGAAATAATTACTTTAATTCCATTTTATACCCTAGGGTTGTTAGCTCTGGGAGATGGGATGAAATTATGATGATGATGATGATGATGATGAATGATGAAATAAACATACACAACACAACCATGCCTGAGATGAGACTCAAACCTGCAATCCTTTGGTTCAACACAGCTACTGCACTACTGCCTCAGCAATCTCGGCCATTGGATTGGCAAAAAGTCATATTATCATTTTGTTTTTTATTCATTTGAAGTTATGTGGGATGGATTCTCTTCAGTTGCCGTCTGTGAATTTTAAAGTTTGGCCTGGTTCCTGCTGTTACTAATGTGGATGTTTGCCATTCCAAATCATTTTTGCATTTTACTGTATTCTCTGAAAAAGTGATTAAGTTCAAAGGAGAATCAGACAAGGCAACAGCTCTCCGCCCTTCTCTAAATCTTGTTGCTTCAGTAATAATTTGCATTAGCAATATATCATAGAACACTGTCAGAAATTCTTTTTCTGCAGGTTGGGAAGTTAAGGAGAGCCAGAAGGGGCAAAAATTATGTATTGGTCTGATGTGGCTCATCATTTACGAGTCACCTTCTACAATCCCTGTTGGTGGTTATTAATGACTGTGTGTCAATATTCCGAGCTGATTTTTGTGTGTGCAAGTGGTTGATATTATCATGCTATGTAGAAGTAGTTAGGAGCTTCATATCATATTATGCAGGGTCAACATTTGACCACTATTCCTTAGTTTAAAATATCAGGAATGTTGCCAATAGCAATGATTGTCTGAATTACAATACCGATGACAGGTATCCTGAAGACAATCAAAACCAAGTTGTTTGATAAAAGAAACTTCATTCACACGTCGCATAATACAGTGTTTCATGACATCATCGATGAAATCTTAAACATATCATGATCTATGAACAACAAAGATATGTGATAAACAATCTATGAACTGGTACAATAATAGATGTGCCAGCAAAAGAGTTGTAAAAACTCAAAGTTAAAATTGTATATTACAACAAAAAATACTTAAAATCTGTAATACACAAAAAGTTTGTAGAATATCCTTTCACTTATTACAATTCTTTTCACAAAGTCCACACATATGTTGTCAGACTTTGTAAATTTATTGAATGTGGGAAATTTGCCTTTCAAATAAAATAAAATGTTCTAAAACAGAAATAGATATTGATTTTATGAATATTGTGCCTGGTGATAAGAAGCAATTCTCTTGAGATACTATTTTTTCTGTTAATATAAAGCTTATTCTTACTAACTTTTGCTCAAAGAATGAGTTTAGAGTAGTAATATAGGCATGCACAGCGGGGGGGGACTGCATTTCATGGCCCCCTACCCAATGAAACTTCTTTTTTATTTAATATGTTACACAATTGTAAATAAGTAAAACATGCTGTAAGGGAAATGAAATTATAACTTAAATGACGCAATTAATAAACACAGTTGATTTTATGTTGCAGTATTTACAGTTGTCAAATAGCTTGGAGAGCCTTTCCCCCCCTAATGTCTTAAAACAATTCATTGAATTGTGAGATTAGAAAAGGGGGAAAATCAGGGCTGGAACATATTTACAGAAGTAAAATAATTTATTACATGAAGATACAGGACTCCTTTCAAAATGTTCAGGAGGCTACAGTCTCCCTGAGCCTGTCTCTGTGCCCCCCCCCCCCTGTGCACATACCTATGAGTAGTGATATTTGACATTGTGTATTTTGAGCATAAACTTTTTTCTTCTATTTAATATTACTCAGCCTTTTATGGCCAGAATGCCTTTTGCTTATGCTGCTGACCTCTTCCAAATATTATTAAATTCATGATCAAAAATCGTCTGAAGATGTACATCATATTTATGAAGTGCTACGTTTGTTTTTATATCAGTGAATTTTTAATAAAGAAATTGCTTGCTAGAATCTCTTCCCTTTTCACAAATATATTGAAAATACACCCTTTTAAATAATGTGGAATATTTGAATGTTTGGATTACATTCTATGTATCCATAGCTAATGCTTCCAGCTCTTCATGACGGATAATGTTTTCAGGTGTGCTTGTTGTATGTTGTAAAATTGAACAATTCCTTGGAAAATGAAATATTTACATTGCTTTGACAACTTATGTACATGATAATCCATTATGTCATTTAAGTTAATGGAGGAAGAAATGTAATATGATGATGTGATAAATGATTTTTACAACTTAAGTTTTTAGAATGTAAGTTATTAATATCATGTTTTTTCTTTTATGTTTTATTCAGGATAGGCCAAGTATCGAAATTTATCGACCTGGAATGGGACGTTTCAGCATGCAGCGGAAGGAGCGTGAAAAAAATGCAGGGGTTAGTAGTAGTACGGAACAAGAATCACCATCTAATAGCCCCTCTCCAACACCATCAAGTCGTCTTATTAATAGCTCAAAGGGTTTAAAAAACAGTCAGGAATTGCGATCAATGACTTTCAAAAGAAGTGTAAGTCGAGAGAAGTAATGCAGTTGCTGCCCGAATTCTTCAAATTTTCTGAGTTGAATGTTTTGAGATAGCTTTAAAAATTCAACCAAAATTTTGTTCCTGTTCTGTAATTTAATTTTAAACATATACTGTATCAAATAGCTTTTATAATTTATCTCTGATTTATCAATAATTTCACTTTCTTTTGATGTGAAATGATTTCATTTTACATTTGTAACATTCTCATTGTATAATATGTATGAGTCTAAAGATTATTCTTTTATGAAATATTGTTCCTTCTGAAAAGAAAAGTTGTTCTTAATGTTTGTTGTTCTTCTTTTTTCCTTCTTTCTCTTTTTTAAAAATGTATTATACATGAATTCAGTATCAATAAATTAATTTCCACCCCTCCTTTTTTTAACTTACCTATTTTCATACTTGGGTTATATTTATGAAGATTGCTAGAAGCTGTTTTTTTTTATCTGTATCTTAGTTGTCATAGATCTCTCCTATGACATCAATTTAGCTTAGTGGCAGTAGAGATATTTTAGATATACGGAAAATTTAGTGCTAACACGCAACATTCACCGTGCTGGATACTCGGATTGTCATGAAATTTTACCAGCTTGTTCAGCACCTTTCAAAACCCATACATACAAATTTTTAAGTGCTACGGAGTATTAGAAATGGTGTTTTATAGGTGTTTTGTACCAGGACCTTTCGTGACCTCCGCGCTTCCCGCAGCGGGGCAGCCGTTGCTTCGGCAGCGCCTGGAATGTTACGCGGCGTCTATCAACTGGTGTCAGATTTCCAAGCGCGTTCTTTCAAGAACGATGGCAAAGGCCATCGCTGTTCGATGACACACGTTCTTTGGAGTGTGTTAGTAAGCACACGAACATTTTTTGTTAAACATGTGATTTGTTGTACATTTATTTATTTACGTATTTATTATTTAATAAGCCTTGTCTAAGTTTTAACTTAAATCCTATCTTACATACGTATAAATAATGTGAGTATGCATTTAATAGTTGCACTCGAATCAGTCCTGTATGTGTTGTTTTCGTATTCGTCCTTCTGGACTTGCAATGTAAACACTCGTTTTTGTCACCCCTCCGGCCCTCCGAGGCAGCTGAGACGCTGCGGACAGATGGAGGCGGCCGGCGTGTGAGTAACGGTTGCAGATCCAGCGCCGATCAGCGATTTCCTCTCTTCCACAGGCGGTTAGGTCACGAAAGGTCTCAATACTAATTGTCGCAAAACCGCTACTTGCAATGTTCCATAGCACGTAAAAATTTGTATGTAGGGGTTTTGAAAGGTGCTGAACAAGCTGGTAAAATTTCATGTCAATCCGAGTATCCAGCACGGTGAGTGTTGCGTGTAAGTAAATAAATTTAATCAGAAATTGACAAAAATTAAAAGTAATTAATGAGTGAAATCTAAAACTGATAAGATTTATCAACTCATCCTCAGAATGAATAGCTGAAGCTTTGATTGTCTGGAAAAAAAAAAAAAAGAATTGGCCAACATGGAGACTCGTGGAAAAAACTATTGTTTTTTAGGTGTTCTGGTCATTTTCTATTTGCTCACTATATAAAATATAACCTGTATTGACATTCCATTTCCGATGTCACTGTACTTTTTGGGGTTTGTTGTAGGAATTGATTTTTTCTAGAATTGTTGATCTCAAGAAGACAACACAGCAAAGAAACAAAAAATTCATTTTTAAAATAAATGTATAATGCAGCAAGGGGGTAACACTGACTGGGCGGTTGCATTCCCACTTCATAGAAAAATTTAAATAGTGAGGGCTGTACTGCCAGTTTCCTTGCTAGTCGTGTTTCTACAGTGGATGAGTGTGTTATGCCCAAACATGATATTGTTGCTAAACTTCTCTTACCAATCATAAACTATAGTGATGCTATAAACAGTACATTCTTTCTTACCCTTAGAAATAGCTTTGTAGTACTATTTATACCACATTCTCTCCAAATCAACTCATCTAAGTCATACGTTTTTGTAAAACTTGTTACAAATTTTAGAGCATTTGGTGTGAAAACTGAATATTTTCAAGTAAATATCAACCCAAATTTCACATTTATAACAGCTTTTCACATAAATTTGACAATATACTACTGAATCATGTCCCAACAAACAGATGTAATTCACAGAAATTCTGCTGCTGTCTCACTGTGCAGAATGCCATTGTTTCATTCCAATCTAATATTCCCAGAAGGCTACCAATTTTTCTTTTATATATTTTAAATAAGTTTTAAATTTACAAAAGACTAATTTGTAAACGTATAATAAAAGCTCGAATGTAAGAAACAAACAAAGAAATATGAAATAATACACAAATTCTAACATCGTAGCATCCAACGTGCTTCAAAGCACTTCTGAAATTATGTTCCAGAAGCGAGGAAATTCGGAGCAGGCAAATATGTTGGATGCCAAATTACACAAAAAATACTATTTTCTAAAAATTGAATATCACCTTATTTGAAGATTTTTCATAAACATATTCCAATAAGAAAAAACAACGCATATTCACAATTGTGGTTATAGGAAGGCGTCGGAAAAATTTAAATTTTCAAAAAAATTATTTTAACAAACATGAAACATGCACCATTCTCTTAAGCGTCCTGCGGTTTTCCGCGCAGCATTGCTTAATTTTTCCTATACTATACGTACGCAGAGTATACGGGAAAATAAAAACGGCTGATTTTCGTCAGAAAAACTCTAATTACAGGGCCCTAGTAACGAAAATGTGGATAAACCCAGTTGCTAAAGAAAATCCCATAACAAATGATGCAACCAGATTCCCTGTTTTATGGGTCTTTGATACCGAAAAATCAACTGAAAGCAAAACGACTGTCTGTGAACAACGCTAGCGATTAAACCGATCAGCCGATTTTCTACAAAATTGATATTCCCCGATCTGACCGTTCCCTTGAATTTGAAACCGAAAATTTAATTTTGCGGGTACTTTACATGAAGCCCCTGGGACATTTTCAAAATTTTCTAAGAAATCGCGCCAACGATTTTGACTAAACTCTGTTGTAGGATAGTCTGAAGGTCGTTTAGCCCACAAGGGTTCCGCTTGATGAAAATTTATAATATTCAAATTAACAACTTTAGACGCCTTACAATATCGTTTAGGATGGTTTTTGACGTCATTGCTTTTACGGTTTTGTAAAATATGGTTTGGGACATATGTGTCCCTATGGACCATTAAGGATGCTTTTCAGGAAGAGAGAAAAAAATAGTTACTTTTTAATGAAAACTATTTGGTTTATTTTTAGTGGAATTATTTAAATAAACATACATTCAAAAAATATGATCTAAAATGAAATTCAGAAAACATCAATTTAATGAAATACTTGATACATTTTTTTGAATGGAATTCCAAAACATCACTGTGAATGAAAGTCCAAGAAGCAGTTACGATTTGGTGTGAAACACAAATGAACACTGCAAATATTGCAGATGATATTTGTTCTATTTTCTTTCATTTTTATTGCACATTGTGCACATCTTTCTTTCAATTTTTTATATGTTCATCTATAGATTGGCGTTTAGATGGTTCTCGAGCTTCTTGAAAATATTTGTTGACATGATTCATTACCGGTCGTATTTTGTAAGCTCTATCACATTCAGCTGATGTGCTTGGCACTGACTTTTCATTATCACAAAAGTGTAATTACTGAACGTATTTGTTCAAATCGAAACCTAGGCATGATTTGCGAAATAAAAGGAACTTGGAGATCTGGCTGAGTTGACCAATAATCACGAATGGAAGGAAACACATGATAGCTCATTTGAAGCACATACATTCACAAATACAATAGTGTTTACAAATTGCTAAAAATGTGCGTATTAACCGAGACAGAGATCATTCAAAAAATTACATTTGTGTAATTTTTGAAAGAACAAAAGAAATACCGCAAAATGAACTTTGCGTCATAATAAAGAGTGCAATCAGCACTATCCGTTCGTAAGGTTTGAAGAAACTAATGGTCCTACAACAGCACACTTTCCCGTATTATTGGAAACAGCTACGTAGGATTGAAATATTGCACTTTCTGCCCTACTAACATCGTTGCTATTACTTGAAAACGTCAAATTCAACCAAGAAACGAAAAGCTCACTGTTTCCATCGCAGAGTTGTCAAAACTATGTGAATTCTACAACTGCATACAAATTTAATACAAAAGTTTTGTAAACTTGTTCTGGAAAAAGAAGCCTGATTAAGCTTTATTAAGTCACAACAATGACGAGTAATCCACAGAAATTCAATTGTTGCATTCCCCGCATTGTGGATAATCCCCTATTGAGCTAGCAATTTTTATTTCCAATATTTAAAAAGAAATAATTTCTTTAAAGATTAATGTGTAAATGTATAACAAAAGGTCGAATGTAAAAACGAACAAAGAAATAATATACAAAATTGCAAATTCTAATTTACGACGCATCCGGCTGTCTGAAGCGCAGTAAATTTGCAGCGGTCTATTATGTTTGCCACGAAATTATAGAAAAACTACTCGTATTTAGAAAAATTAAGCATGGCCTTATTTGAAGATGTATTTTTGATAAACATATTTCATTGAGAAAACCAGCTACTAGCAAAGAGAAAGCCATCTATCGCCGCCCAAAGTACATTTTTTTGACATTTTCTCAATTTTTCGGTTTCCTAATGGTAGAACGGAAATATTAATTTTAGAATATTAAAAAACACAAAAACCTCGTCCTAAATGGCAATTTTCTTTTAAAAACTTTGTAGCCTTTTTAAGAAAATGGCATTTAAGCGCTACCAAAAATGCGAAATTTGAAGCTCTTTTTCACTGAAAATTTTTGAGTTTTCAAAAAAGTAAGTACTTCATTTGAAGTACTTACATAAATATAATAATCGTTATAAATTGCTGGTAATGTGCACATTAAAGATTTGAGAAACCTTTCAAAACAATTCATTTGTGTAATTTTTGAAAAAACAAAAAAAAATACCCCAAAATGAACTTTACGTCATATTAAATAGTGCAATTAGCACTATCCGTTCCAAAAGTTTGAAGAAAAAATTTGAGGCCATTTATAAGAAAATGGCGTTTGGGCGTTTCTGAAAATCCGGAATTTTGAGCTAGTTTTCACAGAAAACGGTTGAGTTTTCGAGAAACTTCAAATTATTTAAAGCACTCTTCTTTTAGTACTCATTAGTCTCATTAATATAATAATGTCAACAAATAGCCGCTAATGTAAATATTAACCACGTGAGAGGCAAGTAAAAAATACATTTTTGAAATTTAAAAACAAACAAACAAAAGAATAGAGCAATATGGCGTTTATGTCATCTAATAGAGTACATTTTTTGTCACTATCCCTACCAAAAGTTTAAAGGAAAACTTTGGAGCCGTTTTTTGAGAAAATCCTGTTTTTGTATTTTTTAAATTACACATATTGCACGCAGTACTGCGCGAAAAGTACTAAAATTTAAAAAAAAAAAAAGTGTACACGACCTTAAAGAAAGAACTCACAATGAAGAACAAATTTTATTTGAAGGAAAAATCTCTATCTGCAATTTTGTAGTTGGAGGAAAACGCCGAATAAAATTCAAACTTTCGCAATTTCGGACCTATGCCACTTAACCCATATCTTCCCACCGTCCTTTTAAAAGGACATGCGATATATTTAGCTCTATTTTTGGTCTGGAAGTATTTTAATCGGTATATTTAGAGTTTTTCGTTTGCGTTGGCATTCCTGATTGATTTAGAAACCAAAGTAACGTTTTCCCTCATCTTCTCTGCGGTAGAGGGGCGTTCGAAAATCGACTGTAGCGACCAACAATGGCACACCGAAAATTGTAATTTGTATTTTACGTTCTAAAGCGAATTTCCTAATTCTTTTGTTGAAATGTATTGTTTATACTATATTCTTTTAATATTATAAAATTGATACGTCCAGTTCGTCGTTATGATCACCGTAGAATGTCGTAAACATTACTGTTCTTTTAAAAGGACACTGGGAACGGGAGGCACCATTACTTTTATTAATTGTGTAGTCATTTATTGCAATGGAACATACTCTTCTAGGTTGACTACCGATGAAATATCGAGTATTTTGGAAGATCAGGACTTTTTCAGTGGAGATATATTTATTTCTCCACCAGAAAATCCCCTACTTAGTGACAAAGATAGCGGCGATGAAGATGGATTCGTCACTCTAAATAATCTTTCAGGTAATCAATTACGAGCTCCTGAAAGCGACAAAATAATATCTAATGTGAGGCTACAGGAAATCGATATTATTACACCTGACGATGTCCAAAATTTTCAGAATGAAAACGGAAATTATGATACAATAGGACCGTCAGCCAATAAGGAAAACAAACTTTATAGGAGTTCCATGGACGTAGTTAGTGCAACCGCTGAGCGACAAGGCAGAGGCAAGGCTGTGAAAAATGTAGGAAATGGTCAAAGGAAGATCTCCCTTTGGTTCGAGAGAGAGATTGGGATTTACCTGACTTTCTTGAAATCAATCATTCTCCAATTGAATTATTTGAATGTTTTTTGATGAAGCTGTAATAGATACGTCTTTACACCAATACCTACGCTGTTCAAAAAGAAAACTCATCTTTTCGAACCACACGTGATAAAATTCGCCTCTTTCTTGCCATTATTCTTCTGACAGGTTATTGCTCCTACAGCAGATACAGAATGTTCGGGGTAAACTCTATTGATGTGCACCATGCTGGAGTATCATCAGTTATGCCTAGAAATCGCTTTGAGGACTTGAAGCGTTATTGTCATGTGACAATACACAGTTGGATAAGGATAACAAGTTTTCCAAAGTAGCTACTCTGTGGGGTGAGCTGAACAAAAGATGGCTCAAATATTTCCCAAATGATTCCAATCTAAGTTTAGATGAATCGATGGTCCCTTATTACGGGCGTCATTCAACGAAGCAGCACATGCACGGGAAGCCAATTCGTTTTGGATACAAATTTAGAGCATGTGCACTCGCCTTGGGTATCTTGTGTATGGAATATCCTACCTAGGAGCCTCAACAGGCAATACCATGCCACATTTAGCATTAGGAGGATCTGTGGTGATGCCTTTAATGTCTAAGCTGCCTAGTAACTCCACTTACAGTATTTACATCGACTTTTTTACCTCCCTGAAACTTCTTGAGGAAATGAAAGGTCTAGGTCTAGGTCATGACTGCACAGGAACCATCAGAAATGATAGGATTGAGCAGACGCCTCTTGTAGAGGTATGTGTAATGAAAAAAGAGAGGGGAGCATATGATTTTGTTACAGAAAAAGCCTGTGTCATTAGCCTTGTTCTCTGTAATTACAACAACATTGTCACAGTTACATCTACAAAAAAATATATTTTCCCTCTGGGACAGTCGAGACGCTGGTGTAGCAAAACTTAGAGTAAAATTGAGATCTGCTTCTGTTGCAGATAATAATATGTATATGGGAGGGGTGGACAGATGTGACGAGAATGTTACTGCTTATCGATATACGATAAGATCAAAGAAATTGCAATAATATTTGACATATTATTGTACCAATTGAAAGACAACTTCATTGTGGTTGGTGCTCAAAGAAAGCAAAATGCAAATCCAGAAATGTGATATTGCTGTTCACCCAAATTGTTTCGAGATTTTTCACTCGGCATAAGAGATCAACAAAATGAATAATAAGATGTTCCTTTTTAGTTTTGTTTTCTATGTTTGGCCTAAATATGCCCTATACCCTTTCTTTGAAAACATGTGTTTCTATAAAAACGGAGTAATATTATCGAGAATTTAGGAATAAATCTTTGTCTTTGGAAGTGTTTTAATTTATTACTACTAAAATCACTTTCCACCTCCATTTAAAATTGCATGGTCCCATCTATGCCCAGTGTCCTTTTAAAAGAACATGGTGTTTCCTGAGTACTTATGGTATGACAAAGTAATAAACATTTTTTATGTGAAATATATACCTCAAATAATAATATACTACGTTATTTTTACGAATTTCAAAAAAAAAGTATTCCGGGAAGATATGGGTTAATAAGTGTATTTTCCTCTATTCTTACAAGAAGTTCAAAGGAAAAAATGGTGCCGTTTTTGAGAAAATTTTGAAAATGATCGAAGGGCTTCATGTAAAGTACCCCCCCCTAAATTAAAATATCGGTTTCAAATTCAAGGGGTCACGAGATCAGCCAGATCGATCGGAGAGTATCAATTTTGGAGAAAATCGACGGAACAGTTTAGTCGTTAGCGTTCACAGACGGACGGAAAAGACAGACAGGCGGACAGACGTTTTGCTTTCAATTGGTTGTTCGGTATCAAGGACCCACAAAACAAGGATTCTGGCTGCACCACGTGTTACGAGATTTTTTTTCCCTTAATTTAGCAACTGGATTTATCCACTTTTTCGTTACCAGGGCCCTGTCACACGAGTTTTTCTGCCGAAAATCCGCCGTTTTTTCGCGCAGCATTACATAACTTTCCTTATGTACGTATAGTATACAGGATAGTAAAAATTTGGAGTCATTTATGAGAAAATGGCAAGGGCCAAATAATTTTTCCTGCGCTTCGTTTGAGGCGGTGTCAATAACATCTAGAAAAGTTGGTACTAATATATTAACTTAATATTACAAATCGTAGAATATTAATAATTTAATTAGATTATTTGTATTAGAGTTATTTATCAACTGTGTGTGATGAATTATCCGCGCACGTTTTCGCACGATCACTCTCTTCGCTAGTTTGGTTATTTTAACAAAAAGAATATTGTCCCAAAATTGTAATTCGTTTTTCTGTGCAATATAGTTTTAATTACACGGGAGTGAACATTTCTGGTTATCAGATTTCGTCTAACAACGCTCGTTGGTATAATTGATTTTTAATTCAACAAATGATGGCAAAGGAGTGGGGGTGGGTAACCTGGGGCTCAAGAAAACGTGCGATTATACTTTGACTAACCAATAAACAAGTTGATATCTGAATACAGATGGAAATATGCGTGTTTGCAAAGAATGGATATTATTCGCCAAGCGAATGCACACAATTTTGACAATGCTGCGCTGGCGACAGTGCTTTTGTATAATTTGCTGCGAATACTGTATCAGTCAATTGTACTCCTGTTTGTTTCATTTGTCAAAGTAAGAAATGATTGCGGCTCCTGGCAATGGAAACAAATGCAGGTATGAATCACAGGCGCTTTGTTTGAATTGGACGTTTTCAAGTAATAGCTGACGTGATATTAGCGCAGAAAATGCAATACTTCAATATTGCGTAGCCAACAACGCGAGAAAGTATGTGCTGCTGTAACGTCACTAGTTAATTTTGTTTAAACCTTTTATTTTTCTAAAAAGGCACTAACAATTTTGCTTAAATTGTGACCTCGGATAGCCTATGACACGCTTAAGAGAATGGTGCAGGTCTCATGTTCGTTAAAAATTCTGATTTTTGAAAATTGCCCAAATTCATTTTTTTTCAGCGTCTTCTTACAACTGCAATTATGAAGATGAACATTTTTTCTTAATGAAATGTGTTCATCAAAAACGTGGTCGTACGTCGACTTGCGGGGATTTCCCCCAGCTAGTGTACCAAATAAAACACCTGTAATTAAACTAGGCTAGGCCCAAAGAGGCCAATCATGTAATAGTTTTAAGTTAGAAATAAGTTTAGTTTTAATTAGTCTATTTAAGTCAAAGCCCTCCCCGATCTCCATAAGCCCAATCGGCTGGAGAAACAATGTATCCATAATATGAATAAATTCCCACCCCTCCAGGGTAACTGGAAAGGGGAAAATTGGAGAGAGAAAAAAAAGAAAAAAAAAACCACCACTCAACTAGTTATCTTCCACCAGTGGAGCACCGACCCAGCTGGGGCGAGCTCCAAGCTCCCGACTGGTCTCCTGACAAGTGTGGCAGAGCAGTGTATGTGAGTATAACTGTGTGCAAGTAAGGGGCGTGGATAGGACACGGAAGAGAAAGGAAAGATCGCGCGCGGTCCGTGGCTCTTTGGTTAGGGTACTGCTCCGGCATTCGCCTGGTGTTGATCGGAGAAACCACGGAAAACTACCGAACACAGCAGCCGGCCGCTAGAATTATCCTCCAGCCAGCAGTTGAATTCAACCTAGCTAAATCCTGCCACCTTCGGGACTCGACCCTTCGGACCTTCCGGTCAGAGGCACTTCAGAGATATCAGTTGATGTCGTGAGCCACCTTTGCCAGTGATCATATTTTCGAAAAATTGAACATGAACTTATATAAAGATCTGGTAATGAACGGAGTTCATTGAGAAAATAAGTTCTATCTTCATTATCACTTGCTCGCAGACGTAGTATGTATATAAGAAGTAATATACATAGTATAGAAAAAGTTATGTAATACTGAGAAAAATCGATTTCGAGATTTCAACAGAAAAACACTTTTTGTAGTCCCCTGATACCGAAAAAGTGTTTGGTTTTTCTTTCAAAACATCTGTCTGTGCGCCAAGAAATAAAAACCCAAGTATACACATAGGATTTTTTTTCCAAAATGGATATTCCCCGGTCGCTCTGGCTCGAATCGATGCGCTGCGATTTTGAAAAACATTCTTTAAAATTTAGGGTACTTCACATGAGGCCCCAACGACAATTTGAAAATGTTTCCATGGCGTAGCTAGGTGGGGGCAGGGGGGGGGGCGGTCCGCCCCGGGTGACACCAATTAGAAAATTTTATAAATTGGAATTAGATAATTTTAATGATTTATTTAAAAAATAACATTTTTATAAAAGCATGCACCTGTTAATTAGTTATACTTCGTTTTAGATTATTTACAATTAAATTTCAATTATTCTGAATGAAATGCAGTTTTTTAATATATTATAAATAAATGTCATGTGCAAATATATTTTTATTAAACAATGTATAAAGTATTCGTTAATAGTTTTTTTGTATTTAATTTTTGGAAGGGGGGTGATACCATTAGTTTTGCCCTGGGTGACACCAACTGAAGCTACACCACTGGTATCCCATACGAATTAGCAGTCATTGTTGTTTATAACCCATTGTTGTAACGCCGAGCTACTAACAGAAAGCCGTTTTGTGTGGCTTTTCTTTCGCATTAATATAAACTAATAGTTTTATTTACTGCTAAAATACGCATCGTGCATCATTAGTATTCGTGTAATTTTGTGTGATTTGCGTAAATTCGCTTACTTTTCGCGCAATTTTGCTTGTAAATACGGACGATAAGTTACGTGCGGTTTTAGCACCACTAGTTTCTAATAGGTAGCGAGTAATTGTGATGTTTAATTTTAAATATCAATCACGTTTCATTAAAGTCTAATTGTTTTCTTACTCCAAGAACTCTACAAAAATTGACGTGAAGTTCAAGGTGAATATCCATCACTTATTTAATTAGACCAAAATTGTTTTTAATGTATTTTAAGAGCATGTCACAAAACAAATTTGTAATTGTTTTCTTGCTTTGTGATGTTAAACCAACCTTGTGTTCTGTGATTATACTTACCTAGTTGAATAACACGAATTGCAGTTATCAGGTTAAATGAATTAGATAAGTTTTCTTCATTAAATGACATTATCATAATCAGGTAGGAACGATCTCTATAAGTATTGTTGAATAAGTCAACAAAGTATCAAATAGTAAATATCAACTTGGTTTTTCTTTTATATTTGCCCTTACTGTCTCCGAGTTTGCAAGACCACTGTCGGTGTTGCGCGTGCCTCGACTCGTGCATGAAAACATGGCGTTTAATATCTAGGGGTGGGTGTGATGAATACCAGTTCCCGAAAAGTGCAAGTGGTGGTGTATTTCCATGTACGTATTTAATGATAAACCGTTTTACGAATAAATACGAATAATGTGCTGAATCTTACACACACAATAAATGTCACGATAATCACTGTTTTTAGGGGGATGGATGACTTTGACGGGATGGAAAGCCCGATTGATAGCCTTTTGGAGCAGATAAAGCGAGGTACTAGAGTGATGGAAGATAGGCAACAATCACAATCCACAATTGTTCCCAAAGTGCGACGAAGTCGAAGTGGTGCAAGTGTCCTGTCAACTGACACGGATAACTTAATTTCAGGTACGCTTGCACCCAATACTAGCATAACAACACTATCCGCTTTTTAAAAGAACCTTGCACTTATGCATTTTTGTAATGTGTAGAACCTTACAGTGAATATCCTCTTATGTGTGAAATATTCTAAAATTCTTTATTATGAATGTAAAACCAGTTTCAACTTTCTTTGGTACACTACGTGACAGTATGAAAGCGAATCCTTGTTTACAGCGAAAATCGTATCTAATGCAGAACTGAAAATTAGTGTTCGGATTGATCCCTTCAGTTACATTACCTCGTTTTGTTGTGAACATTCGTTTGTTCGCACGTGTAGATGATATACACAATAGTGCCAAAATTGGCATCCATATGCAGTGCGACAGAAAAGTCAATAACCTGGGAAGGCGTTGGCCCTGCATAGAGCGTGAAATTCGCCGCTCTCGCGAACTGCCCATTGTTATTGTCGGCATTGTTTTTACACAATCAGGTTTCTACAAATTTTGCATCATACAAATGTTTTTCAGTACACTGAGTTTCCAAAATAAATTTGGTAGAAAAATTTTGTTTTTAATGTAAGTGTTGGTAAACATACAAGAATTTCCCGAGTAATGTTCGCGATATCGATTAGTTTTGTTCGCTTACGCAGAAAGAAGTGCGAGATGACAAGGCCTTGTCTCGTCTGAAAACAGGCCTATTGAAAGGAAACTTTATTAAATGATCACAAATGTTTGGTGATTAGCAAAGAACATAATGAGTACATAAACTAGCACAATTTATAAATAATAAAACAAACCTTTTAAATCATATATGAGTATTTTACTTTTAAAATAGTTTAATAAAAATATTTTCATTATGAAACAAACGCGGCATATTAAAGGGCAATATAAAAATAATTGCCTCTGTCCATGTCATCTCTATTGTACACCATCAGGTATGTAATGATTACTCCGGCCTGTACTATAAATATTAACGTTTCTCGTAGGAATCTGCATTTTATCTAATTGTTGCAATTTCAATAACTTCCGCAATTTCCGATTTGTTTTGTAAAACGAAAACTTCTATGATTTTATTCGTAAGGGCACAATAAATTAAAAATATGAAAATTTGTATAAATGTAGAAAAAAATCCTTTTTGAGACAGGCTTTATTCAGAATTTCTTTTAGTAAATTACTATCAAGGTTGAGCACTTATATGGTGAAGGATGCAAAAATTCCTCAATTTTACAATAATGCATAAATACTTTCTATTAGATCCGAGTATTGCCTCACAGGATACTTGTTATGTAATCATTTTTCTGTTAATTGAAAATATGCATTTAATTCTACTTTAGAATTTACTTTATTTCCGCTTTCTTGCCACGGACACTTCGATTACATTAGAATAACTCTTTTAAATATTGGCGGCATTGCCCGGTGAACCTTGAAGTTACATGTGTTTGTGTTCGTACAGAACAGTATACGAAAACTATGCAATTTGCAGACGCGATCAAGGCATTTTGACTTGCAACAATTTTGTTTTGTATGTAGCTATTCTGAAACCTCTAAGCGGCATGTATAAATTTATTTCAAGACGATAGTATCGAAGGAGCAGTGTTTCTGCGAACGCCATATTGGAGTGGAAAACCGTATAAGTTTTGGAAAGAAAATGCTCGATTTTTCAATGAAGCGCTGATTAATTTAAGAAGCAAAGGCAAGTGTAACACAAATTTCAGCTGAATACGTGCTTAGAAGATCGAAGACAAAAGAAGTTCTTCTCATATCTGTCAGGTAAGTACTTCCAGGGAAATGGACATAAAGACGATATTTGTTTGCCGCGTACATGGATATGCCATTTTGAACCATTTCTCCTAGCAATAAGGTTCATTATTGAAAGAAGAAGGCGCTCTTTTCATTTGACGTGGTTATATGATCCCCACACGATTGTAGAATGAATAGTTTAGTCCCTTTAAATTGAAGTATAACAAATATCGATGCTATTTTTGTAATACTCCCGATATTCCTCCCCAAAATACAGATGACAATTCCATTGACATTCTACCAAATAAATCTAATTAAATTCGTTTATTAACAGAATGGAGCAAGTTGATGCTGCCGAGAAAGAGGCTAGTGAAGTGCTTCATTCCTTATTGTCAGTGGAGAGAATCGAGAAACAATCGTTAGTAAATGATCCAAATAATCAGCAGGTTTGTTAATGACCTATCTTTTTTTATTCATTTTAATGAAATTAATTACTTTATCATAATTTTTTTACAAACTCTTGTGCATAAATATTATAAGGATGATATCAGTGTCAGGGAATATATTGTGAAACAGACCATCGTCACAGATTTTACTTATTTTAGAAATTGTATGTTGGAGAAAAGTACATTAGTAAGGTGATATGAACTATAGAGTGCTTATATACACATTTACTTCATACAATAGATTTAAAGAATACCTGGTGTTCAACATTGGATTTCTAGAATTTAAATATCACTTAACATTGAGAAATAGTATATACAGGAATTTTTTTCTTCAATTTGCATAATTTTTAAACAAACTTAATATCATACAAAATTAGATGGGTGGTTTATGAGATTCTAAAATATCATTTGTTTTGACTTGGTTATTAGTTTTTAAATTTTAAAACGAGATTTGACACTTTGAATGTTTAGAAAAGTGTGTTCACAGGTAGGTATTAGCAATTTTAAATGTGTAACAATATTTACGGGAATGGCCAATGACATCAGGGAATAAACCTCATTGAAAAATGGATAGGATGTCACTGAATAATAACGACAGTAATTGCATTATTATTATTGTTTATTACAAATCCTACTAGAATTTCCAGCTCAAACTAGTTGAATAAGTTCTATTGTTAAGATACATATCTGAATCCAGTGTCACATGGGGAAGGAATGGAATGAGACTTGATGGAATAGTTACAAATAGATTGAAACATTCTTCTACCCCCATCCACTTACAACCCTCCTGGTGTATAAAGGAAGTGCCCAGATCTGTTAAAATTATTAGACTTGGTATTCAGTTGGCATTGAATTCTGTTTCTCATGCAACAATACACAGTGAAAGGTGTATATATCTGTAAGGAATTACTTATAAATATTACTTATATAATCTTAAACTTTTGTAATGATTGGAACATAAATTTCTGAAATTCAATAAATGCTATACATTCTTAAATAAATTAGGTATAAAATAACAACTTGCATACTAATTGGATTTTTCAATAACAATCACAAAAATTAGTATTTCATATGGAATGCTTTCTTATCAAGGTGTAGAGTCATTTTAGCATACTTTCTAAAACTTCAATGCTCTTGAATTTCTGTAATTGATGCTGGAATGCTATAAAGGATTGATTTCTTCAGTCAACTGACGTTTAGTTGAAATGTTTTTTTTTTTTTTCAGTTTATCCTTTATGTAGCTCCAAAGATTTTGTATGAGGTTCACATTGGAGCTATTCCCCAGCCACAGAAGTATGTTAAAATCCTTTTCAATGAGGAATTTTTGTACAGTTTTAGCTTGAAGGCAGTTTATACTGTTGTGCTTAAACATGGACAGGTCATCAGGAAAACAGGTTGCTGGCTGCTAGAGTAGTTCTTTCTTAAGAATTTTTAAGTTTTGGTGTTGTTTCATTGTTTCCTCATGACAGGGTGACTGAGTTATGGAAAAACAGGGCAAACCTGGAAAACAAGGAAAATAAAGTACAGAAATTATTCAGAGAAATGTCTGGTCAAAATTGGGCATTCAACTTGAGCTTGAACCCTTGCAGAAGGAAGATTAATGTACTGGTGTGACACGGTGAATAGCAGTTAGATAAAAAGACAGACCTTTAAGACACCAAGTATAGTTATAAGCAAAGTTTTAAAAGTGTCTTTGTAAACAGAACAGCAGCAATAATTACTACTAATGAGGTAGTACTGGAAAAAGATTATTTTGCGTAATTTGTCTGATAGTTTGTATGATCTGAAATCAAGAGTGTTATTCGCCAAAATTTCATGAGTGGGATAGTCTGTTCTGATAAATTGTAATGAAAGACATCTTTACCAATGTCTGTAACATAAACAATTGGTAAAGACACTGTTTCATTACCTTATTTGTATACTAATCCTAACTTCACTTTGCCAATTATCATACAATATGCACAAAATAGAGTTGCAAACTATTAGGGATTATCCCTGTAGATAAAGTAATTCTCTTTCGGCAGCGAATTGCCCAGAGATTAAACTATTTTGGCATAGTTGGGTGAGATTTTTAAAAACAATTTTGGTAGGAGAAGATTGTAAAAAGTGCCCCCAAGCAAAATTAGGTAATACATCGTGAACAATGATACTGAATTTTAATTTTAGCTCCCTGACTTCATCTACAACGTTATCACTACAAAACCAAAATGTTTTTACAGTTTAATTTTCTAAAGCTTTTATAACTGGAATATTTCTAAATAAACAGTATTTGCTGATTAAAAATATTTTTACTTAATACATTTGTTTTGTTTGTTTTTGTTTTAGAAGAAGATTGCAAATTTAATTTTAAAAATCATTTGAAAAACATATTTTCAAAAATTTTTCAAGTAATTTCTGTTGCCATTGAATATAAATGAAAATTTTTCGAGAAGGAGGTAATTGAGTTTTAAATATTGATTTTTTAAAAGATTTTTCGAAGTGGAGGCACAAATGTATGAAGCATTGCCATTGGATGTGATGTGTTTCAGTGTTCACTTTTACTTCTGATCTGGTGCCTTTAAAATTATATTTCAAAATATTTTTACTACCCTTCTTAGTTAATAAAATTTGATTTGGTAACCATCACTTATCTTTTTTACTTATTTCATCTCTTATCGTATTAAATTATTTGAATATTTAAATTAAATTCTCTATTTAAAAAAAGTTGTTGTAGATTCAACAGAATTTCAAAATTTTTTAATTTAGAATTAAAATTTTCCACAAAGTTTTGTGGAGAAAATTATTTTTAAATTTTGAACAAATGAATTATTCTTAAATTATTTATAGTAAAATATTGAAATCAAGACAATTAAGAAATTTCGAACCATAGTGTTAAAAAAGGTAAATGAATTAAATTGCAAAATTAATTGTCATCATATAGAGGAGCAGGGGGTGATTTTAATTTGGAAATGAGTTGATGAGTTGTAAAATTTTTATTTTAGGTCAGAATCATTGAAATATTTTACTCTCTCTCTATATATCTCTCTCTCTCTCTCTCTTTTTTTTTTGACAATCTTACTCTGCTATATTGATGATTTAAGGAAGAGAATTCAGAAAACAGTTTCAGGTGACCAGCAGGCACCCCTAGCACCATTTTTCACCACACTGTAAGTGTGGGCGATGCTTAACAGTTTGTTGTAAGCATTCCCGTTTTAACATCATACTAAATTGATGTCGAAAATATCTGGAACATTCGTCAGACTGAAACAAACACTTCTAGACTTCACTGGCCCAATATTCCAGTTGTTGTTGCTGGGGCATCATAGTTTTATGTCCTCTTCACAGACTCTTCTTCTTGCACTTTTGAAGCAACACGTCCTCCCGACACACCAATCTTCATACTTAATACTATAGAAGCAATTTGTCTGTTCTTCAGAGTTCATTTTATAAGTTTTCTGGTGCATCGTGGAGAGAGATTAGGTTTTTTCTCTCACATTTTCTGACTGTTTTGATGATGTTTCGTTTTCTCTCATTGTAACGCTGATTCTGCTAAAGGATTCTTGAGTTATTGAGTTTCTTAGCAATAAGCCTTTGGGTTTAGCTACTTATTCCGGAAAAATTTTAACAACTGCAATGTTAGGAGGGGAGAGATGCTTACTCTTTCCCATTTTGTACTGCTCATTAAGCCAGCACATTAACAAATCTTTAAACTAATCCACCAAAATATACAAAGTCTGTGAATGTCATACTTTTTAAAAGAAACATCAGAACTTCATAATATTGAGTGTTGCCATTTATAAAACAAGTCTTGTACTTTATCCCCCAGTTGCCATTTGCAGGGAAGAGTAATGTTACCTGTTGTAGCAACCTATTGTTCATCAGCGTCACTTTCATTTCAGAAATTTATGTTATTAGTAGATGGATGGAAGATTAATATGTAAAATAGATTTTCAGTGTGCCATGAGTCTGGTGTTGTACCACAAAATCAGAAACATATCTGGAACATTCGCCAGATTAAAAGACCCAGCCTGCACAGGTCCAGTATTTCAGTTGTTGCTAGGGCATCATGATTTTATCTCCTTTTCACAGACACTTCTCATACTTCTCAGAGGAACCTGTCCTCCAGATATCACAATCCCCATATTTAATACTGTAAAAGGGACTTGTCTGTTCTCCAGAGTTAATTTTGAGGTTTTCTAATGCCACAAAGGGAGAGATTAGGTTTTGTCCCACATTTTCAGACTATTGTGTTGGTATGTTTTGTTTATTCCCATTGCAGTATTGATTCTACTAAAGTGTTCTTGAGTTATTGAGACTCTTAGCAACAAGCCTTTGTTGTCCTTCTTCCAGAAAAAATGTAACAACTATGCTTTGACAAGGCGAGAGATGCATGCTCTACCATTTGCATTGCTCATGAAGCCTGGTAATAGAAAAATTTTAACTAATCCATGGCCGTGGTAACAAATCTTTAAACTAATCCACCACAATATACAAATATGATGAATGTCATACTTCTTAGAAGAAACATCAGAACGTAATATTGAGCTGCCATAAGTAAAACACCTGCCATAAAAAAATTTTGCCAAGAAAGTAAAAAGTATTTAATGCTGTTTTATTTACATGATACAATACAGTAAACTATGGACCCACTAGTACATGATATGAAAAAAAAGGAGCACCTGACAGATGGTTATTATGGTGTATTGTTTTAGAAGACAAGAAAAATAAAAACGTAAAAGTGCATATTTGAAGCAGAAGCAAAGTAACCCTCTGCAATATGCCATTCCAAAGATAGTGGCAGAAATTTAAAAATAAATTTCCTTCTTAGCCAGGTAATAATCACTCTACGTTCCCTAAAAACCATTATGTTTCTGTGTTAGACAGGTTTCCGGCTTGTAAAGCTCATTTTCCCATATAAAATCATTTCAATCTGAGATTTTTTTTGTCCGTGGCAGGTTTCCTTCTTACAGAGATTCCATCTTAGACAGATTTTATTGTATTAATATTATTAATATTAATAAAGATGACACACTTTATTAATATGTGTGTCCTTGAGGTCAGGTTTTCTTCTTACAGTGGTTCCGTCTTAGACAGATTTTATTGTATTATTATTATTAATATTAATAAAGATGACACACTGTTGAGGCTGGTCATTAAATCTGTCCAAAGAATGAGAAACTGAAGCATTGTAAGTGTAGCGAGAAGCATTGAGAAGAAAATTATTCAACACACACAGAATAACACAGTCACTGAACTTCTTATGCAACTTAACTTGAAATATGAGACCAAAAAATGTTAAATCGTAGAGAGACAACCACTCCATGGGCAATATCTAAAAAGATTGGACAAGGTGCAGATCAATAATCATTTATTAATTTAAATCTGTGGTGCACTGCTAATGCGATGCAACTACACACAGATTAATGTTTTGTCATAAATTTTTCTTGTCTTACAAATCCTATACATTATTAGTATTCCTTGAAAGATTGTCCACTGAAAACTATTGATAACATTGAAGATCTTGCAGTATTATTTGATAGCAAACTGAATTTTAATTTACATATTTCTATGACCGCCAACAATGCAATGAGAACTGAATTTCATTATGAGAAACACTTGCGACTTTAATGACATTAGAACCTTCAAGATCTTGTATTTTTCCTTCATTAGACGTCTTTTGGAATATCTCCATGATCTGGTCTCCTTATATACAATTTTGTATTGATACTATTGAGAGAGTTCAGAACAAATTCCTTTGTCAGATTACGTACACACACCCAAGTCTAGGTTCTGCCATGACTATACTCGGGTCTGGGAAATGTTAATTGTTAAACCTTCATTATCCTACAGAAGGGACTATAATGACTTGTTATTTTTGTACAATGTCATTAACAACCATATTGATTGTAGTGAAATATTATCTAATGTTTTTCTGTATTCCGAAGAGATTTACTAGAAATCAAATATTGTTCAGCACTAAATTTTGTAGATCAAGTTATGCCACCAAATATATGATTAATGGAATCTGTAAACATGCGAATGATTTTTGTAACATTTTACACTTCTTTGAGCCTAACTCAATATGCTGTAATGCTTGTTTGTAAAAAGTCTTGTCTGAATTGGACCCATGATATTTTATTTTGCTTGATGTTTTATGACAATTCTTATTTTACTGCTTTTATTGTCTAATTATTTTTGTGTCATTATACTATGTATTAATTTTTGTAAAGGGTTCATCCCATTGAATAAATAATATCAATAAAATAAAAAATTGATGTGGCTTAAAAGGAGAAGAATGAAGCCAGAATCAGAAGGAGTTGTAATAGCTGCCCAAGAGGAGAACACAACACTATGATAAAAGGGGTTCTCAAAATTTCCCAAGATGATTAATGCTGCATCTGCCATGAATAAGTACAAGACATTGATCATATTGTCTCAGTTTGACCTATTCTAGCAAAAATCTAATGCATGAAAAGACACAATATGGTGTGTAGTTACCTCCACTGGCAGATCTGTACCGCCCTCGAAGTTCCAAACACATGCTCCAAGTAGATAGATAGATAGATAGATAGATATTTATTATTTCCGCAGGTAGGTTTATACAACCTGGTGGCGGAACACTAAAATTTACATATTATATCTACATATTATAATTATGAATTAAATACAATGTAACTTAAAATTATTTTAAGACAATAATAATCATAATAATAATAATAATAAGATAATAATAAGATAACAATATTAACAAAAAATGCATTAATAACAATACCCGCATTATTACTACTAATTCTATTAATTATGGTGGTCCTGTACAGATACTTTTTACTAACATATACGACTTTTTATACACTGCACTCCACTTCACTTCACTTCACTTCTCTTTCTACTTCTATATAGCACCACACTTCACAACACGTCACCACACGTCAATATGAATACTATAAACCAATGCATCTAATAATTATCACAGTACTAATAATGGTTACAATAATTACTAATAATAATAAATAATTCTAATGAACATAACTTACTAACTAATAAAATTTACAAATATCATTAGTTAATTTACTTTTAAATCTCTGAAGACCTAGAGGAAAGGGTTCCAAGGCTGTCGCAGGCAACTTATTCCAGTCCGTTATAGATCTATTTGTAAAGGAAAATTTTCCAACATCTGTTCTCTGTGGCCTGAACTGTATTTTATGCTTGTGATCCCCTCTACTAAAATACGTGGGTCTACGGAGCCGGATGTGGATATCTTTCCAAGCTGGATAACCGACATACGCTTTATACAAAGCACAGAGTCTTGCCTTAACCCTCCTGATTTCTAATGACTCCCACTCTACTTTCTTCCTATTGCTTCGGAAAATAAATTTACATGCTCTTCTCTGTACTCTATTCAAATATTCCTTTTGTGATATTCTATAAGGGTCCCAACAAACCGTCCCGTATTCCATTAATGGGCGAACTAGAGATATATAAGCTAATTCTCTTGCTTTCGCAGTACTCTTTTTTAGTATTCGCATAGTAAAATGCAAAGATTTCCACGCTTTCCCCACGACAAAGTTTACCTGATCTTCCCAACTCAATTTGCTATCAAAAATTATTCCCAGATACTTACAAGACACGACTCTTGGAATATTCTCTTTGCCTAAACGGTATTGAGTTTCAGTATACTTGCGGCCCCTACCAAACGTGATGGTTTTGCTTTTCGAACTATTTATTGTCATGCTATTTTTTTCCGCCCAGAGATGTAATCTATGTAGATCATCCTGCAAAATATCCTCATCTACTTTTGAATGAATAACTCGATATAATATACAGTCATCTGCAAATAGTCGTACCTTTGAAATTAAATTGTCTGGCAGGTCATTCACAAAAGCTAGAAAGAGGAGAGGTCCAATAACGCTTCCTTGGGGAATCCCTGAAGTTACCTTTGCTAGATTTGAAAATTGTTGTCCAATTCGGACTTTCTGTTTTCTATCTCGAAGAAGCTCATCAATCCACGCGACAACTCTGGTGTCAATACCTGACTGCAGTAATTTATGAACCAGTTTTGTCGTGAGGCACAACATCAAATGCCTTCGCAAAATCTACTATTACGGCGTCCACCCTCCCACTATCATCAACTTCATCTGCTATATCCTGAAACAATGATGCTATCTGACTCTCGCAAGAGAAACCATTCCTGAAACCATGCTGTCCCTGAAAGAGCCATTCTTTTTGTTCCCATTCTTGTCTAATATAGTTAGTTATCAAATGTTCCATTAGCTTACATACAACTGACGTAAGACTTACCGGTCTATAATTGGCTAAAATAGTTCTGTCACCACTTTTAAAAATCGGAACAACGGTAGCTAGCTTCCAATCGTCGGGCACTCTTGAATTGTTGATTGAAACATGAAATAATCTTGTTAAATATGGTAAAATTGCTTCTCCTCCGAGTTTAATTATATCAGTTGAAATGGCATCTGGACCCCTCGACTTTCCGTTTTTCATAGATTTAATTCGTTTTCGCAATGTATGTACGTCTATAATAAACTGGTTTGGCACAGCCTCCCTCGAAATCTGAGTGTGCTGAGATTTTGTTTTAAAAACGGAACTGAAGTAGGTATTAAACGCGTTTGCTTTTTCCCGATCATCTGTTAGTAACGTGTTCTTTGTATCTCTAACGATAGGAATTTCTTCTTTATTTCCTCTTCTTCTGCGAACATATTTGTAAAACCCCGACCAATTATTTCCCTCCCCGTCGAGAATATGTTTTAAAAATATTTCCTGCGCAATTTTCTTTTCCCGTTCTAATTCTTTTGAGCAATTACGAAAATGTATCCTGTCAGTTTCACTACGATGTCTATTATTGAAAGCCTTTCTGGTTTTTCTTTTCATACGTCGAATTTTCGCATTGTAATATTCTGGATCTGAATTGCTTTTTAAGAATTTACACGGCACAAACGTTTGTAATGCATTATCTAGAATGTTCTTAAACGCTTTCCAAATTTCGTCCATACCTCCGTCTATTCTCAGAAAACGATCGTACTGTTCTCTCAGGTAGTGGTGAAGCCCCTCTGTATTTGCCTTTTTGAACTGCCATATTTTTGTTCCGTTAGGAATTCTTTTCAGTGAAATATTTATGTCTAAGTCAACTAACACCGCTTTGTGGTCGCTTATGCCCTCAATAACGTCGCAAGATAAGAAAAAGCTCTTGCGGCCTAATTAGGTAAACATCTAAAAGTGCTTCCTGCCGCGTCGGCCTATCTACTACCTGCGCTAAGCCCCCCTCCCCGACGAGTCTATTCACTAACTGTTGTACTTTCGCTTCGCTCACAGCGCCTTTCCAATTTGCTTCTGGAACATTTAAATCACCGGCGATAACTATAGGATGTCTGTGGGTGTTTTCTATTTTCTCAGAAATGGCTTCCAAAATTGCGTAATTTTCATTTGGTGGCCTATAGCAAGCAATAATTTCTAATATATTCCCCGAATCACTAATTTCTATTCCCATTATCTCAAATTCTTCATTAACCCAATTTCTCCCTATATTTATTCCATCCTTTACACAAAAGAATATCCCCCCACCTCTAGTATTTCTATCCCTCCTAAATGACCTGTAATTAGGACGAAAAATTTCAGAGTTAGCTATCTCTTCCGTTAGCCAAGATTCAGTTCCTATTATTACATCTGGATCACAAGCCTCGACTAAATTCCAAAATTCGATTTCTTTATTTTTTATACTGCGACAGTTCACCTGCAACAGCCTTATGGATCCCTTCCTCACCTGAAACTTTACGGTGTCCACTCTTCCGTCGGGCATCGCCGTAGAATCCACCGCCACCGCCGCCGCCGCCGCCGCCGCCTCCACCACAGTCGTCGACGCCACCGTTGCCGCCGCCACCGTCGCCGTCGCCGTCGCCGCCGCCGTCGTCGTCGCCGACGCCGACGCCACCGTCGTCGCCGCCACCGTCGCCGCCGCCGCCGCCGTCGCCGCCGTCGCCGTCGCCGTCGCCGTCGCCGCCGTCCCCGTCGCCGTCTTCTCCGTCGTCGCCGCTGTCACCGCCGCCGTTGCCGCCTCTGTCACCACTCCGACTCTCACTGCTGACGCCGCCACCTCCCGACTCAATTTCCAGAATTGTCAGCGTAGACGCAAGGATGACCGAATGACATCGTCATGTAGGCGACCTAGCTTCCACGCTCCCTTCTGATTCAAATGCAGTCCGTCGCGCGCCAAATCCTCGTGGTGGAGCCAGAAGTTAGGGTCTACAAATAGCCCGTCAAAAGATTCACATGCCCGGAAAATGTGACGATTTAAGTCCCATATTTTGCGGTTATGAACATCTTTTCTGCAAACAATTCCGCTAAAAATTACTTGCGCATTTTTAAATTTTTTCTTCACGGTTTGCCCGAGTCTAACGCACTGTCTAACAGTTCGAAACACTGGTTGCCGCTTCGACGAGTTGGTTCCCACGTGTACGAGGACCACTTCTACACTATCATCATTTGAAACTTTTTCAATGACATTGGTCATATTATTCACATCCGCACCAGGGTAGAATGCCACATCAGCGCCCTTAGCACGACACACTCCTCCACTGTGACGCAGCATAGAGTCACCAAACACCTTCACTTTCCTCTCGAATGGCCGTTCAGTAGGCATTCGCGAAGTCGTTTGCGCTTCGTTTGGTCTTGCAACATCTAGGGTTGGCTGTGCAGTTTCCTGTCCTTCCCGGCTATCGTGTTTCTGCTCCAGAACTTGTAACTTTAAAGTTAACTCACCGATTGACTTGTGAGCCTCCTCCAGTTGCGCCTCCAGTCTCCGAAGCCTCCGTTCGCTCCTTTCGCACTTGCGACAGGTATTCATCGCAGTGTCCACCGCAGTTTCCGCTCCAGGCCCGGGATTCTGCTCTATTCCAGCAATCAGCAGCAGAATAGCCAGTATGCTCGCGCATAAGAGCTGCGAATGCTTGCTGTTGCCTACACCACCTGTCCTGGCCTGCATCGCTGCGTTGCGGAAAATCCCAAGGCGCGCGGCCCAGGTACCAACGCGCGCGCGGTACGACGCTAGGCAGCAGGTCATCGTAATCCTCTCGGAGCTCCTAAGAACGCGTCCTCTCTCCACGACTGACCGACAACGACTGTCGAAGTAGTACGAGCATGCACCAAAACAGGTGATGTCTGTTGGACTGTGTACAGTATTGTAAGACCAACAAATTCAAATGGATTGCACAGTAGCGGTGAATAAACCGGTTATTGTTAACTAAGATTTGGTGAGAAAATGGGTCTACTTGCAGATGTAGCAGTGCTGTGTGATCAAACGTAATGAAGGAGACAGAAAAATGTCTTAACTACAAGAGTTTGGAAATGGAGATTAGATGAATGTGGGTTGTATAAGCACAGGTCATCCTGATAGTTATCAGAGTTTTACGATTTGTTTCACAAAATTGGTGTAAAAACTTGGCTAAACTCCCAGGCCATTCAAAAGATGAGGAAGTGAAAGCCATGCTTTCTTTGGAAGCCTACATTTTGTGAAAAGTATTGTAGAGGCACTGCCAGTTCCTAGATCTGCTCCTTATGAAGCTGGTTGCAACCTAGAGTAGATTTTATAATCAACCGAGTTATAACATCTTTAGTTGTGAAGTAGAGGAGTAATAAATAATAATAGGAAAATGTGCTCTGATACCCTATGATGTCATAGGATGCTAATGTCTTAATCAAGACCAACATTTTGGTCAGCATTCTTTGAATGGCTGGGTGTGGTACAGTTCTTTTCCTTTTTTTGCATTTCACATTTGCAATCATCAGTTTTGCTGAAATACTCTGGATGAAAAATAATTATTTGCTTTGATGACCCAAATTAGGTTTCAAGCCAAGATGAAGAGACTGGCGTTTATGAGATAAAACCAAGTACAATTCTTTCAAAAATCCAAATGGAATAAGTTAAGTTAGTTACAACACAAATAAAATGTCTGGCAAAACAGTTGATGATAGATGGCAGACAAACGTGAAAGAAATGACAATTGATGTTTGACAGATCATCAATTTTTTTGATTTCTGGAGTTTAAAACATTCAAAAATATGAAGAGGGAAAAAATGCTTAGATTTGATTTGAATGTGTTGGAAGTTTTACATGTGTGACATGAAGAATTAATTGACTGACTTGCATTTTCCTCAAAAGCAAGTTTCTTTAGGAGAAAATGCTCTACAATTCTTGGATTTCTTCATTTCTCCAAATTCTGCTGTCATATTTATTTTTAACAATTCCAATCACCAAGAGAGGAATGTGGAATAAAAAAGTATTGTTTGATTTTTGATGTGCTTTAGTGAGAGGAGATACATACACCTTTACATAGAATGAAATACAAACAAAATTTACTTGAAGATTGTGATTGAAGCTTTTCCCAAACAAAAAGGAAAATATTATTTGAAATTTTATAAACGTTTCCATTATTTGAACAAATAAGTATGTTAACTCTGTTCATGTAATCATTGGGTCATACATACCTATATCATTAGTCCTATGTCAGTGTCACATACCTAAGTAAATTGCCATTTATTTACATTATGTTTGAAACCAGTCATATTAGGGTCCAAATTCGAAATTACATATTTACAAAAATGACTTGGGGTCTCGTATTTCTCCAAGTCCTTTTCCTTAAATCCACTACTGCTCTTGCTTGCTATGTCATTCGAATTGAAAATGTTGACACAATTCCAAAGTGCCAGCCTCATGTGAATGGTCTTAGTGTAGAATAAAACTCACCACTATATTTAAAATACAATAAAATTATCAATATATTTATTAAAATAGTTGAGTTTCGTATAATTAGTCCCCTTGCTTTAGGTTTTAAAATTGGCAATACCATTCCCTCATGGACACTGGAATGAAACGAAGGAAGCAATAACATTGGCTGTACAGAGGAAAATGTTGAAGGAAACAGTTAAAATCAGCACTTTTCATTTCCCAAATAATATACATTTAATTTCTGGTACAAAAAAATGAACATTCTCATATAATAAATTAGATTTGGTTAAATTAGTTTTAGTATTCAAAGTTAGTAAAAGCTAAGATAGAAATGAAAATTTGTCATTCTTTCTCCTCCTCCTCCTCCTCCTCCTCCTCCTCCTCCTCCTCCTCTTCTTCCTCTTCTTCCTCTTCTTGGCCCTCTTCTTCCTCTTCCTCTTCTTCTTCAATTTTATTTTGAAAGAAGTTAGATGTTTTTAATCATTCTCTTTTTAGAAAAAAAATTACAAAACCTATATTTTGTAACTTTTTCGTGAAAAAAGAACGAAAATTTGAGTAAGTTTGGGGATTAATGATCTCAATAGTTTCAGCTTGGCTTTTTCGGAATCTTCCTTTTATTTCTAGGCTAATCTTGTTATAAATTGTGATTATAATGTAGAGTTAAAGTATTATTATGCATTTTTAATCATTGAATGAGTACATATTTCGTCTTAGGATCATGGCTATATAAGAGGTTGCTTAGATTTGGATTTAGTTGTAACATTTTTGTTAGAATCGTATAGCAATTGTGTTATGTCTCCTAAAATTTGGGGATGAGATTTGCAAATTAATTACAAAGAATTTCAAGAAATCTTGTAGTTTTGTTATAGTTCCTATAATAGCTCTTAAAAAATCAAATGTTAAATGTTTTATATATTTATTTTTTAGATAACTAGGATTAGATGTACTATATTCATAACCTTATGGTCAATTTACAGGTGGTGGTGGTTACAACTTCAGATACAAATTCTTCATTAAATAATGTTCAAGGAGACAATGTAACCTCAGAAAATCAAGATCAGAATGCCATTCAGTGGCACACGCCTGTCACTGTTCATCATGCTTTATTTACTAATATGGTAAGCGTTAATCAGACCTTATCTGGAGACCAGGTAATTTGGCAGTTGAATCAAGACCCATTAACTTGCAGTCAGTCACAAAGTAACTTGTACACATCATCAGAATCTGCCTCTGTTGCCCCTGCAGCAGAAGCACCCTTTCAACAAACAGTGCAAACGGAATCAAGTGTTGACAGCAAGAGCATCAAACGAAAACCTAGCAAAAGTCTTGTCGAAAAAGGAACCCCTACCAAAAGAAAAAGTAAATCTAATTTAGATACATCCCCAGAAAATAATGAGTCTTGTAGATTGGAAGAAAGTGCCCAGGAAGTTCGAGAGAGATTTGAGAAAGGTTGTGAATGTCAAGAAGAAAATTGTTTTGTTGGTTTGAATCCAGAATATGTGTATCGACATAGATTAAATATAGCAGAACTAACAAAAGGAGAGCATGATATGTATCTAATGGGTGTGACAATGGCAGTACTTACAAATCCTGAAGAAACAGTGCGACACAAAGAGAGAAGACGACTGAGAGCCCAGTATGTATTTCAAGGCAGAAGGGTTTGCTTAGATGCATTTCTATATTTAGAAAATTGTACTCATTATCAACTCAAAAGGATAAGAAAACATGTGATGACCCATGGAGTAGCACCTCGTGTGCATGGAAACCAAGGTAAAAAACCTCATAACACGTTTCCACTAGACAGTTATCGACATGCAGCTGCCTTTCTTCGTCAGTTTATAGAAAGACATACTTCTGGTTATAACCCTCAACAAATTTATTCTTCCAACAAAAATAAAAAGTCTTCTAATAAAAATGTACTGATGTATCTTCCGGCAGAAATTACAAGAAAAACTATTCATAATGCATATCGTGAATATTGTGAACATTTTGACCCTTCCATTAAGGTTATGGGCTACTCCAGTTTTAGACAGTATATGAAGGAACAATTTCCTCACGTCAAATTTTGCAAATTGGAAGGAAGTGCAAATAAATCAATCAATAATTCTAAACAACAAAAGCAACCTCAGCAGCAGCAGCAGCAGCAGCAGCAACAACAACAGCAGCAGCAGCAACAACAGCAACAACAACAGCAGCAGCAGCAACAGCAGCAACAACAAGAATATTTACAAGAAAATACGACTGATATGTCAGTTGAAATTGTATCTGCCCAAAGTTCGAAACTTCAGGAAAATGTTATGACTAATCATTCTGAAGATCACCATCATGAAACACCTGCAGCTACTATCATCAGCACGACAGGTGATGTGCAGCAAGTAACTGCTATCCCAATTGTGTTGTCTCAACACAATACACAGAATGATTCTGTGGTTTCATCAGCAATGACTCAGTCACAACAGCAGCAACCTACTACTTACATAGTCACTCCTGTTTCACAGTTACTTCAGTCATCCATTGGGCCAGCATCTGGAATCAACAGCAACAATGGGAATACATTTGCTTCATATCAATTGACCCCAACCAGCGAGTATGCTTCTCAGCAGCATATAAATCAATCTCAAGTGGGAACTATTACTGTAACTTCTGTTCAAAATAATCCATATGCATTCACTACTCTTTAAGAAAGTGACTGAATGCATTTTTATCCTATTAGTTATTATTTATCAGGTTATGCGAACATTGACTAGAGATATTCTCAGAAGCAGCCTGAAATTTTGCCATATTAGTGAATATAAAACTAGTTATTTTTAATGCATTTTGAAAGGTTTAACTGAAACCTTTTAACTCAGTGAATTGTATATAAAAAGGGACAGTGACTGGATTTAATTATCTTTATTTATTACGTAGAATAATTAATTTTATCCTATATGCAATTTGTAAACATTTTTGGAATGTAATATGATACTTTGTTGAGCTTATATTTTCTTCGCTTCATTTGTAACAGACTGATTGATATATGAACAATAGAGGCAAAATTGTAAGAGGATATTTGCCTCTCATATCCACTAGAATATTTTCCTGTGCAGTAAAAACAATTATGTTTTTGTTTCCTGTGTCATTGTTTTAAAAATATAGTAGTGAACAACACAGACTGTTAATTTTTTTACCTGTAAGAATTAAGTATTAGAGAAAAAATTATGTAAATAGCTTTTGTGTCCACTTAATAGTACTTTATTTGTAAGTGTCAGTACCTGCAATTAAGCTTTCAAAGCAAATATTATTTAAAAACTTTATGAAATTTAGACTTAATAATTGGAACACTTTAATAATTTAGAATATATTAATAAATTATATTCCATTTGGCCCATATATTGAGAACGGACTTTATTACATTTGTAAAACGTATAAATAATTCACTTTAATGTGCATTTCATTTTGCTACAGTTTCAAGGATTATTTTCTCATCTTCGTCTCTCCTCATCTTCACAAATTCATTTGACTTGGAAATTAAGGTTTTTATAATAAATATAAGCCTGAAAACGAGGAAAATAATCTTCAAACTTTAGCTAAATGAAATGCACATTAAAGTGAATTATTATACATTTTACAAAAGTAATAATAGTCCATTCTCAATGTATGCGTCACATGGAATATAAATTAATGAATATAAAATAATATGAACAGATTTATAAACGCTAAATAATTTAGAATATATTCAGTTTTGACTAATGAATCAGCTTGAATTTTCTGATAACAGGAATTAAACACACTTTTTTTATTAGAATTTTGTTTAATTCATTAAGAAGTAGTATTGGGTTTAAATTTGTTCTCATCGTCCTGAAAGTTTGTTCAGTTAGTTCTAGTTACATGGATAAGGCAAGTATAATTGTGGAAAATGGCATTTCCAGTCTGTGATTGGGATGAGAGATATTCATCTTTTATACAATAAATGTGAAATATTTAAGAAAGAGAAATATGGAGTTTACTTTCTTCTAAAAAATCTAAAGAGAATTGCAGACATTAGTATGCAGTGAAGAATATTTGTAATAATTGCTACAATATACATGTTGAGTTTCAAGATCAATATAATCAATGTTCAAAACTAAAGTGTCAGGACTGGAGGATAAAAATTACAATATATATACAACTTCTGAATACAAAGTAGTATTTTAGACTTTTTGACAACATTGTTTACCAATGAGAAATAATTGAGCTACATGTACCAAAACTTAAGTGTTTAGAAATACAAGTACATGATGAAATATCTGTATGTGCTGTAACTTTGTTTTTTAATTGTACAAAATGTATCTTCTCAATCAATGTTTGGCAGCAGTGTGTTTTTTTTTGAAATTTTTCTTTTCTTTTTGTATTTGTATTTTTTCAAACTACTGGTTTTATTAATATTTTTTTCTAGTTAAATTCTCAAGAATTCTTGAATGTATTTGTAATAAAATGTAGATTTTTGCTTACAATCACTGTAAGAGAAATTCAATTTAAATTTTATCTTTTTCTTTATAACATGCTATAAGTTATTTATTTTTCAATTAACTTTTCCTTAATAGGAACATTCTTTTGACATTTACCTTTGTTGATAATTATATGATGAGATTGATATTATATAATAAAGTTATTTCAAAAATACGGAGTATAACAGTTAATATTTTATTTAGACTATGGTCTTCAAACTAATGTGGCCATTGTAGGTATCTGGAACTACCACTGAACCACATCCCCAACCATGCACTCTCCATGCAAATATTACCTGTATTCAGTCATTTCATTCTCCTGTGGTAAGTGAAAGTTGCACAATACATGTACTGTAGTTAAGCCTCTTTCTTCTGCAAAGCAGGAGAGCTTTCTTGAGGGGGGGGGGTTCCTTCTCTCTCTCTCTCTCTGTATTTTTCTTCTTTTTTTCCTTATACTGGCTCTGTCAGATATGGAAATTTATTCCTATTATAAAGTTCATTCAAAATTAAATTATTCTTTTCTTTTTAATTTGTTGTTTAGTTATAATGTAAAAATAATTGGTCATGAGAAAACATTCTACATTTAAATTATTGTTTAAAAAGTGGAAAATGAAAATTCCTACTGGATACCATCTTCTAACATTTCTAGTGTTACTAAAGATGGGACTACTATCCTCCATAAATGTAACAAAATGTTTGCGAAGGTCACATGACTTGAGAAACATAACTCGGAGTTTCATAGGGGAGACAAAAATCAGGTTTTAAGGACCTAGAATGCATTATTTCAGAGACAAATTGATCTGGAGAAAACACAGTAGGCAGGACAAGTTTCATAATTTTAGGGCTTTAACAAGGCTTTAACAAGGGCTTTAATCTTAGGGCTGGGACAAGCCCTGACCATCTGGAGGATAAGCATTGTTGTGTTCTTAGTGTCAAAATTAAGTTGAATGTTGGTGAGACCACTTGTAAATTCCGCATTGGTGGAACAAAGTTCTGTGATTTATTTTGACTTGCTGAAAGTGAAAAAACAGCTAATTTACAGTATAGAATGACTAAAGTGTATTATGAAAGTTGTATGAACCACAGGAATTTTTAGTGGGTAGAAGAATTAAAAAATGATGGAGACCAGTGACTGGAACGTCATTCTGGCAGCATCAGCAGGAAAAGTCATGTTCATGGTGTTTTGGGATGCTGTGGATGCATTTTTTGTGATTATCTCAAGGAATAGTGTACAATAAACAACCAATACTACTCAGATATGCTTTTGAACTAGGTGAAGCCAGCTATGAGAGAGAAACATTGTGGACCACAGAGGAAAGATGTGATTCTCCAACAAGACAATGCACTTTCTCACACTGCTCCACCAACCTGTGAAACCATCGAGAAAGAGTTGGGAGGTAGTGCCTCGTTCCCCTTACAGCTCTGTTTTATCACCATCTAATTTCCATTTGTTTGGTCCTCTGAAGGCGGCATTACATGGGAAGAAGTTCCATGATAACGAGGATGACAAAACATTTGTGGGAAATTGGTTCAGATGTCTAGATACAGAGTTCTTTGCAGCCAGTAAAAATAAAGCTGGTCACCCGTTGGGGCAAGTGCCCAATGTTGTTGGGGATTATATTGAAAAGTAAGAAAAGTCCTGTTTTGCAAAAATAAACGTTTATTTCTCCAGACTAATTTGTCTCTCTAATTATTGAATGCCCCTCATATAAAGGAGAATGTTTTCTCTCTCTCTTTTTTTTTCCCCTCTCGAAGGTTTAAAATTTTGGACTGTCGAATACTCCTAACCAGTAACTACTGTAATCCTCAAATTTGGTCTTACATTTTCCTTACATTAAATATATTTATGGAACTTTGTGAACAATCTTCTGTTTTGTTTATTAATGCAAAAGGGTCAGATAAACAAAATATCAAAGTGTACTTTTATGAAATGTAAGTCCTTTCAGTTTTTTTAAGAACAGTTTTAGATCAGTTTACAGTTGTGCAAAAAGAGGCTGATTTTATGTTGCCTGGTTCTTAGCAGACTTAAAAATATTCAGAAGTGTACCTTTCCGATTATATTCAACAGGGACAATACAATAAATAGCAATGAGAGATCTGAGGCTACACCCTTAACTTTAAACCAAAAAATTGTGGTGCAGATACAGTATGCTGACATGTAGAAACGGGCTGTTGGTGGAAATCTGCCCAATAATTTTCTGTATTTACAAGTCACAATAAATTATTTGCCTAATGCTGTTTGCCGTGAATGCCTGAGGAGTGTAAGCATAATTTTTAACAAGTTAAAACCATTGTTTTAAAAGCAATCTCAATTGCCCAAGAAATTTTTTTAACAAAGCCCAAGTTTGATTTTTGAGGGAAAAAAACTCGGGACTTTCGCATGACCTCATTGCCATTCATATCACTAGTTTTCACTGCTACTCTCCTGTCCATTGATAAATCATTCATGAAGAAGCCGATTTGTTTCAAAGAATCCATAACTGACTAATAATGTAACAAAAAATTATTCATTATAGCCATTTTTAAACAATCATAGAAAAAACTTATATATTTCATGAATGAAATGATTGTTTCTTGTGCAAGAAACTATCTTTTCACATACTTATTTTAAAACCAAATATTTTACTCTTGAGTATATTATAGATAACGCAATATTGTCTGTAAAGCATTCAATGCAACGAACAGTGAGGATACAAAAGTTGTACTTTTGTGGGCAGGTTTAAAAGTTATTTGCTGGCATTCTACTAATGCTTTAAGGAACCGATAGATCAAGCTAATACAATGTTAATAATATTAAAATACAGTATTGTAAAGTTTTGTGCTTCAGAGAAGATCTGAGGCTCCTTGTCTTCCTCTGTGGGAAGATGGGTCATATGGAGAAGCACAATCCTTTAATGCTGATGATGATGATACTATCTTCTTAGATGAAGTAAAATTAATATCTTTATATAATGTAATAGTGTATCTGTTTCAAATGGAGAACTTAAAAGTTGAGAAAGATAATTAATTTCAAAAGAAATACAATGAAAGAAAAGATATGATTTTCTTATTAGTTGTGAGTGCTGCAACAAAGATTGATATTTATATTTTATTTTGTCATGTGCATTCAGAGAAGTGTTGTAGATGGTAACTTTTATAATAAAGTTAATACAAAGAACTTTACCGTTGATAAATCATTTCCATCTTAAAAATTTCATGTACAACTGAAGAAAGAAACAGAAAACATTTCTGTAAAAAAAATTTACATAACTCTTTCAGAATGGCCAACAATTTGTCAACCACAAAATTTCAGTACATTCCTTGCAAAATACATAACATTTCTTTTATAGAAAGAAATGCAAAAATTTGCTTCTCAATTAGATTGGTCAAGTTATATTCAAAATTAAAGTGAAAACCTTTTTTTAGAAATCATTAAATGTCATTTGTTTTTAAATTTATTCTGATATAAAAAATTATAAATTTGTAATAGATTGTACTCAGATTATACAAAATGTATATAAATGAAATTCAAATAAATAATCAATTTGTTGTAATTTGCTTCAAGTGTATATTTCTGTAAATTTTATTGTATCATAAATATGTATGTATTTTTCAATAAATTTTTTATGCAAATTCACTTAAATATTGAATGCCTGCTAACTTCAAAGAACATTTTATTTGACACATGCCTCTAGGAGACTTACAAATACTTTCTTCATAACAATATTAATAGCATTAGCTCATAACAAAATATAACAATAAACACAAATATACTTTTATTTTTGACAATAAGGTCAATTAAAGACTTTTACTTTTCCGTATATGTGCGAGCAAATTGGGATACTTGTTTTCTACATATTTTTTACTTATTCAAAAATGTACATTGTGGCTAATGAGGTTTCTTTAGAAGCAAAAACTAATACCGAAACTGATTTCTCACTCTTTCATAAATGAGATATGTCCCAGAAAGAAAAAGATGGATTATGGGTTAATTTTACTTTCAGTTTCAAGTGAACATGACATTAAAATTCAAAACATAATTTTTGGAAATTTTGCCGCCCCTCAAAGTGCCACTCCGGAGTATATTCCGGTCTTCGTAAGTTTTCAGCCCATACGTAAATCCGCCCCTGGAAAAACTGCTCGTATTTTCAAAACTAGTGGTGCTACAGTATGGCACAGACTCCCGTATTAGTTTTCTGTTTCGTTTGGTCTCTGCTAGCTATTTGGACTTGCCAGTACTCTTGACAGCTGCCATCTATCGCCGCCCAAACTACATTTTTTTTTTTACATTTTCTTAATTTTTCGGTTTCCTAATGGTATAACGGAAATATTAATTTTAGAATATTAAAGAACACAAAAACCTCGTCCTTAATGGCATTTTAAAAAATGTGGCCTTTTTAAGAAAATGGCGTTTAAGCGCTACTAAAAATGCGAAATTTGAAGCTCTTTTTCACAGAACATTTTTGAGTTTTCAAAAAACTTCATTTGAAATCGTTTGAAGCACTTACACTCTCAAATATAATAATGTTTACAAATTGCTGGGAATTTGCATATTAAAGATTTGAGAAACATTTTAAAAAAAAGTTACAATTGTGAAATTTTTGAAAAAACAAAAATATGCCCCAAAATGAACTTTACGTCGTATTAAAGAGTACAATTAGCACTATCCGTTCGAAAAGTTTGAAGAAAAAAAATTGGAGCCATTTACGAGAAATTGGTGTTTGAGCGTTTCTGACAATCCGGAATTTTGAGCTAGTTTTCACAGAAAACGGTTGAGTTCTCCAGAAACTTTGTAGAAAATTATTTAAAGCCCATGCACTCGTAAATATTGTAATGTAAAAAAATTACCGCTAATGTGAATATTAACGGCGTGAGATACAAGTCGAAAAAATTTCATTTTTGTAATTTTGAAAAAAAAACAACAAAAGAACAGAGCAATGTGGCGTTTATGTCATAGAGTACATTTAGTACTATTCCTACCAAAAGTTTAAAGAAAAAAGTTTGAGCCGTTTTTGAGAAAACCTTGTTTTTGTATTTTTTAAAAATTGCACATATTGCACGCAATATTGTGCAAAAACTACTAAAATTTTCAAAAAAATGTACATGACCTTAATGAAAGAACTCACTATGGAGAAGAGATTTTATTTGGAGGAAAAATCTCTGTGTGCAATTTTATAGTTGAAGGAAGACGCCGACAAAAATCCAAACTTTTGCAATTTTCGAAAATTCAGAGTTTTCAACCGCCATGAGACCTACGCCATTTTTTTAAATAACAACAAAATGTAGTCAAAATTGTTGGCGCCATTTTTGAACATTTTGAAAATGTCCCAGGGGTTTCATATCAAGTACCCTCCAAAATTAAAATATCGGTTTCAAATTGAAGGGGCCGCGAGATCATTCAGATCGATCTGGGAGTATTAATTTTGGAGATAATCGGCTAACGGTTTAGTTGTTTACAGACAGACGGATGGACTAGACGTTTTGCTATCAATTGGTTTTTTCGGTATCAAGGACCCACAAAACAGGGACTCTGGCTGCACCACGTGTTAGGAGATTTTTTCCTTAATTTAGCAACTGGATTTATCCACTTTTTCGTTGCCAGGGCCCTATAATAAGTGTTTTTCTGTCGAAAATCCGCCGTTTTTTTCGGGCAGCAATACATTACTTTCCCTATACTATACATACTATAATATACGGGAAAGTAAAAACGGGTAATAAAAGTTGCGTGTTTCGGCAGGGGACATCCAATGATACCAAAATCCATCCGTATCCACACCCCCTGGGGGAGGGGAGAAAAAAGCTTAAATAGGGACCCGCATTTTTTATTGGAGATTTGAAATTCCCCCCAAAAATACCCGTTTGACCTATGATTAAAGTCATTTTGGCTGACATATTGGTGCTGTAATCGACAAAAATTAAACTGGTTAAATCTAAAAAATGGGAATATTTCGAGAAAAACTCATGATATCAGAAAAATGAAAGTAAATGTAACGATATTTTCTAAACAGATACCTTGGGGCACCAAAGCACCCCATCCGAACTTACGAGAGTGAAAAGTACGAGTATTTCAAAATCTTCAATGGGAATCTAATTTTTTAAATCAAAACTTGGTTTTCCAGTACCGAATTAAATGTTTTGATTTTATGATTGATGCAAATTTATTTTAAATGGCTTTATCAATTATCCAACTGCATCACCGACCCGCCGCTATAAGGGATGGCATGAGTCGGTGAATGATGGGGCCCCAGGATATCAACTTTGAAAATAGCGTTTACATTTACTTCTATTTACTTGATATCATGTGTTTTTCTCAACATATCCCCATTTTTGATGATTTTTAAGCAATTTAATTTTTGTCGATTACAGCGCCATCTGACAGCCAAAATAACTTTAATCAGTAGGTCAAATAGGGGTATTTTTCTGGGGAATTCAAATCTGCAATTAAAAATGGAGGTTCCTATTTAAGATTTTTTCTCCACCTACCCCCAGAGATTGTGGTTACGGGGATGGAGTTGGGTATCATTGGATGTCCCATGAAGGAACAAACAACTTTTATTACAGATTTTTTGATCCGATGTGTAGTTTTCGAGATATTTGCTCCGAAAGTCCAGCGCCATGTAGTTAAGTTACAACAGAATTAACAGCACATAAACCTGGGTGAAAAAACACGTAGAAGTGCCAAACTTTCATTAAGATCGGTCACACGGTGTCGGAGTTCACCTTTATATATTCTGACGCACACCCGCCCCGAACACCCAAATTTAATTAATTTACTAATTTTCTCAACAATGGTTGAGTGTCTAGGCGGGTACGCAGATATCTGCTCTTACGAGCTTACTTTATCTCAGGGCAGGTGGGATATTTTGGGGTGTAGAGAGCAATCCAAAACACAGGAACACAACAGTAAAACAAAGTTTAATTATTTCAAAAATGATAACCAAATGCACTACACACAAATCATCATCATCCTCCTTGAACATTTTCAAAAGGTACCATCAACACACGATATTCTCTTTAAATCAAAATAACTAAAGACTCTTCTAATTCTATACACTGAATTAGTTTATTGAAATGAGGAATTCCTTTGAAACGAATCTGATTAAATTTACTTCCACACTTAACTCAACAACTGCGTACTCTTACCACTCTTATTTTACATTTGTTTTTCCTAAAATTAAACAATAAAGTGCTCCGTGGCACGACTTCCTCCACGCTTCAATGCAATTATTACTACATAAATTTACTTCAATTCATTGACAAATCTAACAGATAATCAGGCGTCAAAATGGCTAGTGCATTCTACTTGCGACTGAAAGTTATTTCGCCTCCATAGTCCAGTACCTCCCCGTATAACTTCTCTTAACATTTTCTTTCAGCGCGGCGCGAACTTGACCTAGATTTCGCTTGCACCGTTACCTCGCCCTTCGCGTTGAGCTGGCCTTGCGTCTGGTCGCTGGCAGCTGAGGTGAACGCTGCCGGCACATGCAGCGCACGTCGCGGGCTCGTGTCTGGCGACTCGCTGCCCTTCGCGCTCCGTCTTCTCTCTTCCGCTCCCGGCGCCGTCCCTCTCTTCTGTCTTCTTTCCCGGCTACTGTCCCTCTTCTATCTTCATGCTCCCAGCTCCGTCCTCTTCTGTCTTCTCTCCCGGCTCCGTCCCCTTCGTCCGATTTCGCCCGGTCCTCAGCCCGTCTCCAAATCTCGTTCGGCACGTTACTTCGCTTCGTGCCCAGTGTTTTCGTACGCCGGCGTGATATATTGTTCTCGCCGCGTACTAGTTTTTCTCCTCTTACTCCAGCTGCAGATTTTGTGGTTTAATCTGAGCATCAACTTGTGTCGCAATTTAACAGGCGACCTCCTTCACGGTGCCGTAACTGAAGAAAAGCTTTCTTGAATATTCAACGAATTCGCGGATGACTAACTAGACGCCTTTCTGACGCCGAACACTCCTAATGATGATGTTCTTACGATTATTATGTTGCAATCGGCGACCGTTGCTTCGGCGGGCGGATGAACCAGCAGAGCCACTTCCACGGACGTAAAACCCAAAAGAGTGCTGCTACTTCTATGGACGAAAACTCAAGAGAGTGCTGCGACTTCGGCGGGCGCAAACGAAAGAGGACGCTTCCGCCTGCGGACTCGCGTTTTATGCCTTTCTGCCTGTAGGGGTAACGCGGCGCCTCCTCCTCCCCTCTTCAGCTAATGCGCGTCATTTTCTCGCGGCTTTCGGCGGACGCCGCGGGCGACAATTTCCTCGTCCGCGGGCGCGCCCTTTTTAAACTGCGCCGCGCTCTCTTCCGCGCAATTGCGACAACCTGCCCCGTGTTGGGGAAGCCGGTTGCGACAACCTCGTCTCCAGTTCGGCGCCGAAAACGTGTTGCCGGTTCGCTCAGTGGGTAGAAAGGCGTGCCTAAAATGATGATGGTGGAAGTCGGTGGCCGGTAAGAAATGAGAGACTTGTAATCATGTTAACAAACAAGTGGCATTTATTCAGCAATAATAAAAGATCAAGATAGTACCACTCATGTCGGCGAGCATGCTCTCCTTTTCCCCAATTCCAAAATAACATGCACACACGAAAAAACAAGAAAAAATGAAATGTGAAATTATTACAATAAATTGAACAAACTTCGCGCTGATTCCTTATTGATGGCCAAGCGCGGCCGGGACCGCCCGGTCAAAAGGTAATTGAAATTGTTCTCTCAGCTGTTTATCCCTTTCGACCACGGGCGCGCCAAAAGGACGAAATACCGCCTTAGCGGGGCGGCTCACAAACCAACCAGTGGGTTGAATGACCTTGGGTCGCCGGCTGGCGGGGAAGGCGCCAAGTTCGGCACGCGCGCTGAGGGTGCCGCTCGGGGGGCGAGCAGGACGGATCAGGTAGCTGCCCGGTCCCTTGAGTGTTGACCCAACAAACAGCGCCGTTCGCTCGCTGCTACTAATCACCAGATAATGTCTGCTTGGCACAATGATCTCATCACCTTCAGTTCACTGCTCTGCACTTTGGAGATCGCGGCAAGTTCGTGAGTGATCGGATTACTTCACTATAACGCGCTCAAGCACGAGTACGAGTCAGTCACTTTCCCTGCGCGATTCGATTATAAATGAGGCGTCTCAAAATCCACGGTCTACGGCTATTTAGAGACCGCGCACATATTCTCCCCCGATAAATTTAAGTTTTCTCACAAGTTCAACACAGAAAAAAATTATATCTCCGGCGCCGGACGCCGCAGCGATCACGACCGGCCTCTCTGACTGCCTCTTACGTTCTCTCTCCATGTTGCGTCCGCGAAGTCCTTCGAGCCTCCCTTCCCCCACCAAATTCATCCAAAATGTTCTAGAACTTTCGAGAACTTTGCTTAAGTCCGGCGGCTATTGGCGAAAGGGTAGTGCGTCGCAAAATAATTTCGTCCAATCATCGGAAGTTTTCGAGCCGAGAACTGAGAGAGAAACCTGCACCCGTTCCCTCTCACTTCAATTGTCAAACAAGGGGAGTTATTAATGACTGGGGGAAGAAACTGAGAATCTCAAGCGAGGAGGGTGATGGGCGCCGCGGAAAAGTACCGAAGGGTCGACCCGGGTGCACGTGCGGCTCCTGGCATCCGGGACACTTGTGCGTGACTAAAAGGGGGTGGGTCGGCGGGGCTCGGACAGAATCCTGGCGCCGCCACCGACCTCTTTGTCGTGCTTCGTGGAGCAATTCTCGGGCTTGCAGCCGTAATTGATTCGGTGCCACTACATATATATATATACAGGATGAGTCACGTAACTTTAGCACCTCCTGTAACTTTTGAACGGTTGAAGATATTGCAATGCAGTTTTCACAGAAGTACATGAGGGAATGGGGCTAATTACTACATGAATTCATTTCTGTTTTATCACTTGTATTTTACGAGATATTTGAGGTAACTTGTTTTTCAAATGGGACTATACATATTTTTTCAGGTCCATCATGACAAGCGTAAAAAGACAAATCCAAGATATAAATAGTGTCATATGTTAGATAAGCATTTTTTGAGTAATTGTGATTTTTTGCGACTAGTATTTAACGGATATTTTCATTGTAACTGTCAGCCCCACAAGGTCACGCAGCGCTCCCCCCAGGCAACGCGGGGTCGGGAAAGGGAAGTACTTGAGAATACGAAAAATATTCACAAAACTGTTGCATTTTTTCCTGAACTCTCCTTTCCAACCTGATCCATTTTCAGATATTTTGTGTTTCTTAGGGATTGAAAATACGGATTTGTCTTAAGTAGTATTTATTGAAATAAGATTATTTCTATCCCTAAGTTATTATTATATTCTTATTATCATTGAATTGTTTGCTCAAAATACGCAATATTTTTTGTACAGTTTAATTATTTATTCTTATTGTGCTTTGTTTCAAGATCCCATTAATACGTATCTTATGAAACCCCATTAAATGGAGTTGAAGTTATAAAACAATTTTAATTACGATACAAACTAATGACAAATCCTTATTTTCCATCCTTTAATTCCTTCAATCAAAGGAAGTCGAAAATCTGAAAATGCGGAAGGATGGAAAGCACAGTTCAGGAAAAAACTGCAATGGTTTTGTGAATATTTGGAATACGCAT
>JAHLJT010009436.1:2711036-2767035 GCA_031308135.1 Acheta domesticus | reverse complement strand
TGGCCTCTAAAGAAAGAGAATTTCACGGAGACCTGACGAATTGCACTTTGACTTTAAAAATATGAAGGATTTGTTTAAAAAACGCATCTAAATATTCAAGTCAAATGCAACCCGCAACACTTGCACATCGTTTTTTATTTGTTATTGTGTTAGTACATTGCAAGTTACTTTTATAGATTTTTAAACAAATCGACATGTTTCGTTAACTACTTTCCCTCTTAGAATGAAAATAGTAGGATAGGGATGAGTGTGAGGTCTAACATGCGAGAGTTCTCGCACGGATACACAAGATTTAGTGGGGGAAAACTTGTGCTATAGTACAACACAAAGAACAAACTTTTTAAAGTAGCTAAAGTAAAATAGCTTGAAATAAATGTAAAACAAAAATAAAAACGCGCTAGCCTACAATACTACGTGAATTTAAAAATAACAATAAGTCACTCGACAACTGCCAACGATCGCAGTCCAAACGCACGATTTAAATGTTGGCGGTATCTGGAAGGATGTACATCAACTCCCAGCTGCAAACTCATATTGTAAATAAAACACCGTTTGATATTAAACTCAAGATGTCGGTTCGTTAAGATATTAAAAATGGAAACATCGTTTCAGCAACATTCCCATGTACCGAAGTGGGCCTACTAAGTTGTTTCTAATGCTAACAAATGGTATTTAGTACTCAAAAGGTGAAAATATTAGTTTGATAATTTTTTGGCTCGGAATTTCTTTTCTTGAGGTACGTAAGAACGCAGAAAATAATCCAATACTTTTTAGTATACCAATAACACAGGCCGACGTCAGTTTAGTTACAAAAAGGAAAACCACTGATTCCGATTAATTTCAGGATGCTGCATTCGAAATGGACACCCGTTTTTCTAGATTAGCTCGTATTTTGGAGTAATGCATAGTTGCCAGTTTTTACCATTTAATAGGGACAGCTTCGGTTATCATCAAAGTAACCATGTCCACAATGTTACTCGAGTGAGAAATAAATAGTATTTTCACTCATCGGATGAAATACAGGAGCTTCTTGTTGTTAGTGTGTGTGTGTGTGTATATATATACATATATATATATATATATATATATATATATATATATGTGTGTGTGTGTGTGTGTGTGTGTGTGACTGTAAGATTGAGGATCAGGATAAAAGCTGGGCCCATCTTGTGCGTTGTCTGATGTATCTGACGGCTTGGCTTAAAGGAACCAAGAAAAGTATGCCTTTTGCTGTTCCGATGATATGGAGAGAACTCCGGAATCCCTATAGTGACTTATTTCTGTATGACCAATAAAGCAGGAAGTAACAAGAATAAACAGCGTGCCATCGAATATCCAAACTTGCAATCCGTGTTCAGACCAGTGCCTCGTGGAGAAAAGTTACCTGCACCTACTCTTCCGAACTATCGATATTGCAGCACCTACGGGAACCGATGAGGACTCTAAATATTTGATGATGATCTGATAGTCCCTTCCATTTAAAAAATGAGACTTGTTTTATCCTTCAACATGAATTGCACGATTTAGTGAGACACTTACAACTTACGAAAGAGATAGCTCAATTCTTGAGTGCTAGACTCCAAGAATGGTGTTTACTGGCTCCCGGAGCTACTTACACTCATCACAGGAAAAGGAACGAGCCTTTTTCAGAATATTACAGAATTACCCTTTGCGTATGCACGGACATCAATGGTCTGATGAATGAGTTAGGAATCCAACACAATCCATATGATTGATGTCCTTTCATAAATTCATCTAAGTACAGTCTGAAAGCAGTTTTGCTTCATAATAGAAATAAGCTGCCGTATATTCCTGTGGCACACTGTTCCAATGAAAGAGACTTACGAGGATTTCGCACTCATTTTAAATCGTATCAAATACAAAGATCATGGTTGGCAAATTTATGGAGATCTAAAAGTATTTGCAAAATTATATATTTGTCTGGAAGGTGGATTTGCAAAGCACTTTTTTTGTTTTTTCGTTTTTGTTTTTTGTGCCTTTGGGACTCAAGAACTACTAGGGAAAATTTCTCGCGAAAGGAGTGGCCCCCCAGAGAGTCATTTAAGCCCGGTACCAACAACGTCAAGTATCTCTGGTCGATCTAGGCAAGGTACTGCTTCCATCTCCTCTCTACTGCTTTCTCTCTACGATCTAGGCAAGGTACTGCTCCTAAGTTGGACCTCATGAATTTTGTAAAAGGAATAGACAAAGTAGGTGAAGGATTTAAGTATCTTAGACAGTGTTTTCCAAAACAAAGTGATGATCTGTATACATCTGTGAACATTATACCTTATGAACTATTCTGAGTATGTAGATGCTGAAGTTCAGTTTTTAAATACTAGTAAACTAACTTAATAGTTTTTTAATTGTTTAGATTTAATAAATGTATAGAATTTTAAAAATTGATTGTCTTTGAAACAAGTGCTAAAACGAAGTTGATTCCCTTTTTGCAGTCAAACAGCTCATTCTCCGGTACCTTCAAGATACCTCATTATGCCTATAACGGTAAATTAGGCAACTATGCGTTACACAAAAATGCGAGCTAATCTAGTAAAACGGCTAACATATTCGTATTCAGCGACCCAAAATTGGTCAGAATCAGTGAGTTTTGTTTCTGTAACTTTTCAAAAGTTTGAAAATGTCGGCCAGTGTAATTTTTCAATTTTCGCACCCCAGCAAGCTGGCATTCGGACTCTCCAAAACCCTCTCGATTCTTCATAACAAATCAAGGAAAGTTAAATAATATTGCAATGAGTAGGTCTGTACTTGTCGGATCCGGTATTTTCGCACAACTGTACTTGGCTTTCTCAAGAGTAAAAACCTTTTCTATTATTTTTGTGACTATCAAGGAAAGCGAAAACCTAACTCTCAAGGAAGATTGAATAATTTCTTCAAATGTTGTTTTTAAAGAAGTATGAATTGTTCCAAAAACATTTCTCTATAATGCTGAATAAACTTTTATTGAAAATTAGTTTCAAATATGAATTGCATTGTTGTTTTGTTTGATATTCTGTAAGTACATTAGTAGTTCCTCTCCTTTATGCAAAGGATAGACAAATTGATAGGGAAAGGGTGTGATTTAACATGGAGATTTCTCGCATGGGTACACTAGTATACAGGTTGTCCGGGGAGGAAACGTCGAAAATTCGAAACTAAGCTCTTAAGAAAATTCTAAGCATATTTTGACTAATAAACCACATGGATATTCCGAATGGTTAAGCCACAATAAGCACCCAAAAGTTTGTTTGAAAAATTGATTTCTAGGCAAAAATTTCAATTACAGAAGCATAGAAACACTCCAGAAACATATAAGTTGTTTATTATTTACAAAAGAAATTAATACATTTCTTCAGAAAGAAAAAGCGGGAAATAAAAATCACCCAATTTATACAATTCGACTGCTTTTTTATTTCTCGCTTAATTTTTCTGTTTTATGGAGAGTTTTCTTGGAACAATTCACAACACTTCCTTAAAGACATTTCAACTAAGTATTCAAAATGCTTTGACAGTTAACTTTCAGATTTTCGTGATAGTCACAAAAAAAAATAACTTTTTACGTTTTAAAAATCTACTTGTCTGAACCCGCTGACATGAACATTTCATCGAATCACTTCTGATAACGAAAATATCGGTACAGATAAAACACAAACACAGTCTTCACTCTCTTCACTGTACACCCATATTCCTCCACAATTAGGTATTCATCATTTGTAGACCATGGTAAAACGTTAAATGCGAAAAACGTTTCTTTGAGGCCTGACCTCAAAATTTTAGCTTTTAAGGTCCTAGAATGGTTTGTTTAGGAGTTATTTGACAATATATATTTGAAAATATTGACAGGTGCTGCGGGTTGCATTTTACATGAATATTTAGATGCTTTTTTTAAACATATCCTCCATATTTTTAAAGTCAAAGTGCAATTCGTCACGTCTCCGTGAAATTCTCTTTCTTTATAGATTTCATTTATAAAGATTGGTTGCGTGTGAGAGCCGCAACGGAAAGGTATACTACTGAAATAATAGAGGAGACGGTTAGGTGCTGGCGATTACCGTGTCGTAAGTAGCAAATGCTAAGCTAGGATATATTCAAATTAAACCAATCCCAGATGTTTATCGCCATTAGTTTGTTTACATTTTTTATCGCAGTAAATCTTTGTTTACCTTTTTAGGATAACGATAGCAATTGTTTCAGCTGCAAAATAACTTGTGCGCATCAATATAATATTAAAATGTGTCGTTTGGTAATGTTTAAAACTCTGAAATAGAATCTATAATTAAAGATTCAGTGCCGAAAAAACAGCGAAAGGAACAGAGAAATCGTGTGGAAGCAATTTCAGGAATTTTGTGAAGAAAGAAAATATAAATGGACAGCACAAACTACCAATGAAGAAAATTACACATATTTATACTTCGGTTTTTCTTTCTTGGGGCACGGGGGTGTCATCAAAATGGAATATCGCACGGTGTTTCACGTAGTTCTCCGTTGTGCCGCCAGGAGTCGCATGATGGCCAGCATTGCTCGATACAGTCAAGATCATGCGACTCCTAGTAGCACAACCGAGAACGACGCGAAATACCGTGAAATATTCCATTGTATTGATATACCCCCATGCGCCAAGAAAGTAAAACTGAAGTATAGGCAATTAATACACGAAGATTAGATGGTGAAGAGTACAAAAAATATATGGTATCAAAACTATGTGGAACTTTACAACCAAAATTATTCAGGAAAATATTTTAATGAGTACACATGTGTGTTTGATCCATTCGAAATTGACGAATTGTGCTGCTAATTCATCTTGTACATCTTCCATTTAAATACTTCCACGGAAGACCAAGATTTGGAAAACAACTTCCTACAACATTTATGATTGTGCTTTTAATAAATGTTCTTGTAAGTAGCCTTGTTATAATTGTTTTTCGAAAGTTTTATTACCATAAAATTGAAACATATTTCAAATATTTTTCTGCATTAAACTGTTATTCAAATGTTGATTGATTATAAGTTATTCCAGGAGGCAGTGATAAGTCAGAGCTGATAGAAAGTTTATCATTTTTCGGTTGTAATTTTTAGTAATATTTCTCTTTTTCGTAATTCTTGTGATTTAAATTATCCTCTCAAATAATGTTATGTGTTTATTTGTGAAATAGTTATACAAAATATCACTCGAAGTGCTGTGATATTACTTATGATAATTTTAATGGTCCTCTAATTTGGATCAGTATTAAAATTGGATTTAAAATAAGAACTATTAAATTAAAAAAATCAACTATCAAATTGAAATCTGAAATGACTTGCATTTACTGCAAAGTGACATTAAAGCTTTTTATTTCAGCATTCATTATTTTTTACTTAATTTTTACTTTCCGTATACATACGTATATACGGAGTAATATACGTAATATAGGAAAAGTTATGTAATGCTGCTCGAAAAAACGGCGAATTTTTGACAGAGAAAAATTCATTGCCGGGCCCTGATAACGAAAAGTGAATAAAAACAATTGCTAAATTAAGAAATAAAATCCCTAACACGTGGTGTATCCAGAATCCCTATTTTGTGCGTTCTCTGTACCGAAAAACCAAATTGGAAGCAAAACGTCCGTCCGTCCGTCCGTCCGTCCTTTCGTCCGTCCGGTGTCTGTGAACATACTAGCGTGTAACCCATAAGTATGATTTCTTCCCAAATGAATATTCCCCCGTCGATCTGGTTCCACTCGACGCACGGCGACCTTGAAAAACTTTCTTCAAAATTTGGGGGTACTTTACTTGAAGCGCCCCGGACATTTTCAAAAGTTTGTCAAAAACGGCTCCAATGTTTTTTCTTTCAATTTCCTGTAAGATTACAGTAAAATACAGTATTAAGGTGGCATAGGTCCGATTTTCACTGTTAACTGTGAATTTTCAAAATTGCAAAAGTTTGAATGTTATTCGGCCTCTACCTACAACTACAAAATTAAAGATAGTTTTCCTTCAAATAAAATTTGTACTCCAAAGTGCGTTATTTCATTAAGGTCATGCAGATTTTATTTAAAAAACTAATAGATTTCGCTCAACATTACGTGCAATACGTGCAATTTTAAAAAATTACAAAAACAAGATTTTCCAAAAAACGGCTCCAATTTTTTTCTTTAAACGTTTGTCAGAGATAATGCTCAATATACTCTATCAGATGGCATAAACGCCATATTGCTCTACACGTTTTTTTTTTTCAAAAATTACAAAAGTGTTAGTTTTTTGCTTGTACTCTCATGCCGTCAAAATGTACGTTAAAGATATATTTATTGTTCAGTGCGTTTCTTTACACATAAGCTTCAAAGTATCTCTAATGATGGTTTTGAAATGTCCATAAGTGGTCAATAATAAAGGAACATAATTGGCAAATTTTCTGAAATGTTCGAACCAAATTTTCTCAAAAACTATGGAAAATTTTTCGCCTAAATTCTCAACAGTGGAAAAGAGTTCAATTCTCTCCCATATTCCAGAAGCTTGATTTCGGCCAAGATATTTGGGGCCCAAAAATCAAACTAATGATGAAAAATGTAGGTGTTTTTAATCACACAGAATGAAAAGTACACCGAAACGAAAAGTAAACCATCGCGTCAATTGAAAAGGTTTCTAAATATTTTGTTTTATAACATTTTCTCGAAATATTGTAAAAAATACCGCAAATGTGATTTTTAACCATCTTTTGTATCCGCTCACAAAGTGACAGTGGTTTGAGAATTAATTTGGTTACCATGACGGGAATGTTATTAAACAAAGTGGAATTTTTTCGATTCAGAAAAATTAACACGATAGAAAATTTATCACTGAAATGTAGAAAAAATATTAAGTATATGCAGATGCAGAGGCCGTACCTACGGTATGGCAGACATGACACGTGCCATGGGCGCCACACACTAGGAGGCGCGATTTAGAATATATACGCTAAAGCAAATAACAGAAACCCTAGTTAAGTATGCTGACAGGGACGCTCATTCTGTTTGCCATGGGCGCCCTGATACCTAAATACGCCTCTGAGTATAGTGTGTGTCAATCGTAATACATAGTGTTGAGGTTTAAGTGTCATCGTAGTGTATTACTTTTGTTGCGAGTTCAATTTCAATTGCCGAAAGTGAAACTGCTAAAAAGTACGTAAGTATTTGAGAAACGTACATGAAATTTGACAATGAATGATGAAACTATAATTTGCGTTCGTCATTTTTGAATCGTTTGTAGTTAAAATATTTTGTTAAGTCAGGGTATTGCTTTTCCTGTTTCAAATTATTTGAAGTAATACTTGAAGTAAAGGCGAATTTAAAATTTTGTTTTCAAAACCCGCTCTAAATTTTTCTTTAAATTTCTTGTAAAATTAGAGTAAAATGCACGTATAAAGGTGGCATAGGTCTGATTTTCACGGTTAACGCTGAATTTGCGATAATTGCGAAAGTTTGAATTTATAACGGCGTCTTCTTACAAATACAAAATTGAAGATAGTTATTTTCTCTTCAAATGGAATTTGTTGTCCATAATTATTTCTTTCATTAAAGTCATGTACATTTTTTAAATGTTAGTAGTTTTTGCAGAATGTTGCATGCAATGTGTGTTATTTTAAAAACAAATTACAAAAAGATTTCCTCAAAAACAAGTCCAAATTTTTCTTTAAATTTTTGGTAGGGATAGTGCCTTATGTACTCTATGAGATGTCATAAACGCCCTATTGCTAGATTCTTTTCTTTTTTGAAAAATTACAAAAATGTATTTCTTTCGAATCGTCTCTCAGTTGCTAATATTTACACTAGTGGCAGATCGTTCCCATTATTACATTTATGAGTGCATGTGTTTTAAATAATTTCATAAAACGTTTGTCGATACCTCAACTTTTTTCTGTGAAAACTATCTAAAAATTCCGCATTTTCAGATACACCCCGACGCTATTTTCTCATAAGTAACTCCAAATTTTTTTCTTCAAACTTTTCGAATGGATAGTACTAATAGCACTCTTTAATATGACGTAAGATCATTTTTAGTATTATTATTTTTTTTAATTACACAAATAATGTTTTTGAAGATTTCTCACGCGGTTATATGCACATTTTCAGCAAATTGTAAACACTATTGTTTTGTGTGAGTAAAAGTGCTCCGAAGTCCGAATAGCTGGCGAGACCATAGAGCTCTTTGTCTATTGCCGAGACCAAGGAAATATAAACTAATTCGGGAAAGTCTGTGCTGTTCTGTAGCACACTAGTTTCTATTTTTAGCCACAGGATATATCTACTTTTTCGTTACCAGGGCCCGACAATATAAGTTTCTGCCGAAAATTGGCGGTTTTCGGACCATTACATTAACTTTCTCTTCTTACGAAGTATTTTCGTAAGGGCGAGAAAATAAAAACTTATATTTTACGTAACCGTAATAGATAAATAATTCGAGGAAGTCTGCATGACTTCTAATTAAAATCAATCGAAGATCTTACTGATGAAGAATCTCTAATTTTAGTTTATTATTTAGATTGGTTTTATTGTGTTTTTATGGCGGTGGAGCATGGAGTCATGTAATACATAGAAATATACTATAGTTTTTATTGACCCTTAATTTAACGAATATTTTCTTCAATCCATTTCACCAATAAGGCATTGGAAGGAAATTCTGACGAATGAAACGTCACGTCGATGGACCTGTTTTCGTAGTATTTGAATGTGAAGACACGACGCACGTGACAGCACGAGGCAATACGTGCCTTATGAAAGCAAACACTTGCTTCCCTGTGGCGTGCTCTGCACTGAGGGAATGACGTTTTAGGAAATTAAAGGTTATCTCGTTACGATAGGTGCATGGAAATTTCGAAATACTAGTTTTATTTCCTTCTTCAAGAAAAGCGCAAGTGTGGAGATCCTACACAGATTTACGACAGGTTGAAGCGGGAACAAACAGGTGAGATTTATCACTCGCCCCCTTAATGAATAACCATCCTAATATTTCACGTTTCATCATTAAACCAAAAATATGATTAATAAAGGCAAAAAATTGATATTTCGGTTGCAAGTTTGTAGGTTACAATGCACGTCAAAGTAGTATTTTGACGTGACGATAAAATAATATATTGACGAATGATTGATATCGCGAATTTGGTACAACATAAATTTAATAAAGTTGTGAAACACCAATTGTGTTCAGTTTTATATTTCAATACCAAAACGTTTTCCTTCAAAATCATCTCCACGTGAAATTCAATACCAGCTTCTGTACATAATTTTTTAAGCAAGTTCTGAAATGTCACCAAATGTGATGACGTGAATTTCTCAAAATCACTCTGCACAAAGGTGCATTCATGCTCTTTCTTTAAAGATGTTTCTTTATTTTCCAGATGATGTGATGGAAGGAAGTGATTTGGCAGTACGTGATGTGGTGGACCTTTTGCATGCACAGTTTGCTATAATCACAGGTAAGAAAAGTGCATAGCGTTGCAAAACTATTTTCAAGAATTATTATAAACTGTTTGTGTTTTCTAGGGGGAAAATCTAGAGAAGGATGCCCAATTATTACTTTCCCAGATTTGGGAAATTTCTGCAGTTTGGGAGACGAAGAATATCAGCGCCTTATTTTGTACCTGACTTCAGTACCCTCGTTAGTATACGACTTGCCTGCTTTGTTGAATATTTAGGATATGTAAGATTAGTAAACGATGTACATTAATTCATTTTTTTCTCTGTGCTTTGTAGGATGCAAGAGGCTGACGTAGGATTTGTATTGTTAATTGATCGTCGGAATGATAAGTGGAACTCAGTGAAGGCCGTCCTGCTCAAAATTTCGGTATGTAATGCTTGTGCATGACTATATAATGTTCAGCCATATATCTTTTAGTTTTTACATTTTATAAAAATTTCAGGGTTTTTTTTCCTGGTCTTATACATATGGCATATGTTCTTCGACCAGCAGGATTTCTCCAAAAGGCTATTTCAGAAGTTAGCAATAAATTATTTAAAGAAGAATTCAAATTCAAAGTAAGATTAATAATATTATTGAAATTTTTTTAAAGTATACTCATTTACTTTTTTTTTTTTTTTTTCATGCTAATCCCCTTTGAATTTCTTGTAGGTGGTTGTTTGTAATTGTATAGAGGAACTTCATGAAAACATTGATAAGAGTCAACTAACTCCTGATCTAGGAGGTCAAATAACATACTGCCATCAAGAATGGATACAACAAAGAATGGTAATAATCTAAAGATAACTAGTGACTAAGATAACTAACAGACTTTCCTGTACTAGTTTTCTGTTTCGGTTGGTCTCCGCTAACTATTTGGACTTGCCAATACTCTTGACAGCTGTCATCTATCACCACCCAACGTACAGTACATTTTTTTCACATTTTATTAATTTTTCCATTACCTAATAGTAAAACAAAAATATTGTTTTAAGAATATAAAAACAGTTAAACCGTGTCCTAAATGGCAATTTTGGCACAGAAAAATTTTGAGTTTTTGAAAAACTTTATTTGAAGAACTTACATTCACAAATTCAATAGTGTTTACGAATTGCTGGGAATGTGCATTTTATCGGTATGAGAAAACTTTAAAAAAAATTACATTTTGTAATTTTTCAAAAAACAAAAGAATAGGGCAATATGGCATTAATGTCATCTCATAGAGCACATTTAGCACTATCCCTATTAAAAGTTTAAAGAAAAAAGTTGGAGCTGTTTTTGAGGAAATCTGGTTTTTGTAATTTTTTTAAAATTTCAAATATTGCGTGCAATACAAAGGGCACTAGGAAAGTTTTGCAATATGACGCAACGAGTCGCAGCAGGCTGATTGTTGGAGCGTGCTGAGACCTATTCATACTTGCACAGTAGCCGCGGTTCCACGCCTCCGAATTCAGTTGTTTGGCGACAGTGATAGTTTGAAGTGGTTACTATGGCATCGTGGTCTCGAAGTGAGATTCGGGCAGTTTTGCGGTATAACTTCGCGCGTGGTTTAAACATAGACCAGTGCTTTGAAGAAATGAATTTTGCACTCGGAGATGTTTGTCCACATCGTACGACAATATTTAGGTGGTACAGAGAATTCCAAAGATGAAATTTCACTTTGGAGGAGGCTGAGAGGGCGGGCAGGCCACGAACATCAGTTACGGAGGAAAACATTGCTGCTGTGAGGAAAATGCTTGACGAAGACCGGCGAGTGACCTACAAGCAGATAGAGGAAACCTTGGGCTTAAATGCACCAGCAATTCATTCAATTCTGCATGATCATTTGCAAGCGAAAAAACTTTGTTGTCTCTGGGTGCCGCACACACTGACTAAGGAGCAGATGTCACGACGTGTGACTTGGTGCCGGGAGATGCTGAAAAAGTTTTCTAAGGGTCAATCTCGGTATGTAAACAACATCGTGACAGGTGACGAGACTTGGCTGTACTATTATGACGTGCCGACGAAGACTCAAAACAAAGTTTGGATTTTTGAAGATGAGGAGACACCCGTCGCTGTCAGAAAATCTCGATCTGTGAAAAGAAAATGATAGCTGTATTTTTCAAATCCAGTGGAATTGTGGAGCGTGTTGTTTTGGAGTCACAGAAGACAGTCACAGCTAAGTGGTACACTGAACAGTGCCTGCCAAAAGTCATCCAATCATTGAAGAACCTGCGGCCCAAGTCAAGAATGGACACTTGGTTCTTCCATCATGATAACGCTCCAGCTCACCGTGCCAAAGCCTGCTCGGAGTATTTGACCACTACAGGACTGAAACTTCTTGAGCACCCTCCTTACAGTCCAGACCTCGCTCCTTGTGACTTTGCACTGTTCCCGCACGTGAAAATGAAGCTGAAAGGAATGCGATTTTCCAGTGACGAGCACCTTCTGAGGGCTTGGGACAATGAGTGTGCACTACTCCCTAGTGAAATTTGGCAGAACTGGTTTAGCGATTGGTTTCGGAGGATGGAAAGGTGCATTGAATGTGGTGGAAATTATTTTGAAAAAATTAAATAAATAAAGCTGTATTGCAAAACTTTCCTAGTGCCCTTTGTATTGTGCAAAAACTACTATAATTTTCAAAAAAATGTGCATGACCTTAATGAAAGAACTCACATTGGACAGCAAATTTTATTTGAAGAAAAAATTTCTATCTTCAATTTTGTAGTTCTAGGAAGACGCCAAAAAAATGTCATACTTTTGCAATTTTCAAAACTTCAGAAATAACCATGAAAATGGGACCTATGCCACCTTAATAAGTGCATTATACTTTGTTCTTACAATAAATTTAAAGAAAAAATTTGGAGCTGTTTTTGAGAAAATTTTGAAAATGTCCGGGGAGTTTCATGTAAAGTACCCCCAAATTTTATAGAATCTTTTTCAAAATCTCAAAGCTTCGACTAGAACCAGATCGACCGGGGAATATCCTATTTTGGAAGAAATAGTACGTATGGTTTAGGCGCTAGCAGTGTTCACAGACGGATGGACGGACAGACAAACATTTTCCTTTCAATTGGTTTTTCGGTATCAAGGACCCACAAAAGAAGGGTTCTGGCTACACCAATGAAGCAGACTGTGCAGATAGGGGTAATTGGAAGAAGAAAATTAAAATGAAGTATTTTTGACAGATTTGAGGAAGTTGGAGAAGTTGAAATGTTATACCCATTAAAGTTATTGCAATGTTATACTCATTAAATAACATTTTTTGTTGTTATAAATTATCCTCTCCTGTATTATTTAATGTTAAAGATGAGTTTTATGGCTCTCACACTTTATATACTGAGATATCTAAGAGGTCACAGAATCTTGACGATTTGCATGTTAACTTTAAAAATGTGAAGGATTTGTTGAAAAAACACATCTAAATATTCATGCAAAATGCAACCCACAATACTCAGGTAGCATTGTTGAAATCTATGTAGTTATATAACTCCAAACCAAAGCACTGTAGGGCCTTAAAACTTTCAATTCTGATGCCAAAGGCCTCAAAGAAACATTCCCCACACCATAATCTGCAGGATGAGAACTTCTTGGACATTCTATTACATTTTTTGCTGCTTTGGCACTTTTCAATTCTACCCCACCTGTATAGAAACGTATAGAATCTGCAAGTATGTGAAATTAATCTCATTACTTGATATTCTTTGCAATTGAATTGCCTGGGTGTATCTGTCTGTTCAGTAATCAAATTAAATAAGAATAGTTTTTTATTGACAAGGATGTATTGTACTGGTATATTCAAATTCATTCAGTGAGTACAATTACAATGCAGCATAAAATGAGAGACAGGATAAGAGGGTCTTGAAGAAAAATATATATTATGGACATAATGTTTTCCCTATTGAAGAATATGGAAAAGTGTGGGGTTTAACATGCGAGAGTTCTTGCATGGGTATTAGGGTGTCCCTTATATTGCCCGAAAAATTTTTTTTTTGCAATTTTTTTGGGCTCACCCCCTAAATATTTTCCATTTGGTCAAATTAACTTGAAAATAAAATTTCATCACAGTACGTCGATATTAACCCGTGCTGACTTGAGCGCGAAATTTGAATGTTAGGGATCATTGGTTTTGTTGAGTTAAGTCAGTGGAAAACTACTGAATACATTTTTAATATATAATTTTATATTACAATTTAATTCATATTTAATCTTTAGACTGTGTTATAGTTTTAACTTTTTTTGTGGGTACTTTTTTTCAGTGTTTCATTCTTGCTAAATGCGTACAGAGATCTATGTTCTTGAACAACACAAAAAATTGCTTTCGCTCCTCATGAAAGTCGTCCAGTAGTCCATGAAAACCTTACATTAATTCAATAGGCCATTTCAGCATAGACATTCACAGCTTTCAACTTTATAAATAACCTTTTAGCTTCTAAATATGAAGAGTTGCATTTCCAGGTCAAAGGACAGTTTTGAATAAAACTAGCATCCATCTTCAAGCAAGAGAACATATCTGCTTTTGGTTGACACAAATTCGGCTATTGTTTTTATTGAAATTAATATTAATGTGAATTAGGAGATATATTGTAAATTAACGAATTAATAATTAAAGAACTGGCCGGCCCCGTGGCCAAAATCTCTAAAGCAGTAGTGTCATGGCGATCTTGCACCGCAGGGTCGTGGGTTCGAGTCCCGCCTCGGGCATGGGTGTACTTGTGTATGTCATATGTGTGTCCTTTCACCCCTCACTATCATCATCATTTATTTTCCATACCTAGAGCTAACAACCCTGGGAAGTAACAATCGGATCCAGGGTAATGCTGATCTCCCCCGTGATGAACTGTATTGTCAGCATCTCTGCGTGGTCCGAAGTTGCCTGCTCGAAATAAAAATTAAAGAATGGTCATCGGGATGCATTTGAGCTTACCATATTGTTCTCCATCCAATTTTTCACAAAAAGGAATATAACACTCTTCCATAGTGTAGATTTACTCAGGCTAAATTCACTACCATTTTGAGTTTGATTCTTAACGTATACTTCATCATCAGAAAACGGTACGACAGACAATTCTTCTAAGAAATTCTACATACGGTGTCTACATTTTTTAAATGCTTTTGAAATTATGGAATCTATCCTTTCAAGCGAGTTTAGAAATTTTATAAAGCGATGAGGAGTTTTTACAACTGCACTGTCCCAAAGCCACGGTTTTACATAAACAGTTACAATCAAAAGAGAGATGCTATTTAAGGAATTTTTAATTACACAAGATAGTTTAGATTCTGATCTTAGCAGAAACGTTTCAAATATTAAATATCTCTTGCCATCTATCGAGCTAGATACATTACTCCGGGAAAATGTATCTTTAGTTTGTTACTTTCGATAAAGTCCAATATTTCTTTAGTTTTGAACTCATTAAAGAACATTCTCATATTCTCTTTGCCACTTTTAAAATTAATGGCATTAAATCTTTTCTAGATTTCCTTAAAATGCTGAAAAAGTGGTGGCAGGATTGCTTGCTACATTACGTATTTTACATTCAAACACACGTTGTAAAATAAGTTTGAATATTTGATGACGGCATGGAAAGAACAATGCCCTGTCCAAATTTTCTTCAAGAAAGACATATACTCAAAACGTCAAGTGTTTGTTGTAGTTGTATCACAGCAAAGAATTTGTAATTTTTTTCTTATTGTATTGATCTTTGTTGCACCCTTTCTTCTGTATCCGCGAGATGTTTGTCTAGTCCTTCAAGATAGCTTTTACATCCTGACTGCCGAAATAAAAACATCCTGTCTTCTTCCAACGTAATCATTTGTAAAGCATTCGGATGTGCAATATCAAATAGATTGTAAAAAATTATTTCTAAACTTTCCACGGTGCTTCGAAATATCTTCACATTTGCTCACGTTTTTTGTAATTTTCTTCACTATGAATAGTACAAGTTAAGTTTTTGCGAACAATGCTGATTAGCTCTTGTCGGAATTCTTTGCTTTCTTCCAAAGTATCATGCACTCACTGAACCACAAGTTTAGCGCTTGCACTAACTGTTCATTTTACTTCCTAAATACTATAAAATAAAACTTGAAGCACTTGTTTATTTCATGGTAAATTGTGTCCAGTTATTTGGAGTTTTATATAAATAATTAATACTATCTCCTATTAAAAACACATGTTCTTCGGTACTGCATATGACACTTACATATGGCATTATGTTAGATTAGCAAACTTAAACACGAGTGACAAGATTGAAATTTATGTATTGTTGTGCTTGGGCCTGACTCAGTGGTTGGTGATAGCTCTGGACATGTCCGTCACGTGAATTCGCGCTCAAGTCGGCACGGGTTAGAATGTTCCAATCTCAACAAAATTTTGTATAGGCATGTTTTAAGGTCATTCAAACAAAATTGGGGGGTGAGCGGTCAAAAATTTGAAAGTCAGAAAATAAGGGACCCCCTAATGGGTATACTTGTTATATATTGCAAACTATTCTTTCTACAAATTAAATAAAATTGATTCGTGAGTGGGATTATGATATTTGGTGTAATTGCTCTAGGAAAATCATGCTTTTGAGAAATGCTTTTTCCTTTTTTTCTATATGATTCACTTGGAACAGTTGGAAAATGTCCATTTACAGGTTTGTTTTAATGTCAACATTTAACAGTTTTGATTTAGCACAGGACATTTTTCATTCCTAAAGTCAGGGGGTGGAATATTTTTCTTGCTGCAGACAATTCGTTGTTTAACCCAAAGGTCACTTAACTCGTGAAGTAATATGATCCCCAAATGGAGGTTGCAAACTTTTATTATTACTGCGTTGCTATAGTAAAGAGTCTTTGGCTTCACAAGAAAATATAATGCGAATTTGAGGAGAATATTGCTCTTTCCTTTTCATTTTACCAATTTCATTAATGTAGTGATTGCTAAAGCGGATGTTTGGTACTGCAGTGAAAATGTTCTCATGACATTTCTTGTTAAAAAGACTGCACTTGCTTAACTTCCTTCAAAATGGGCATCACAAGCAGCTCAGGAAAATGTCAAATGTCAAATTATGACAAGGCCAGCTGAGCAAAACACAATGAATTTTATAAAAGGAATGTTATAAATATGTTGTCAGATTACTTATCGAGTTTCAAAAATGTTTGTTCAACAACTCAATTATATTAAGAATAAAATCTGAAATCCATTTTATTGTTGTTTTTGCGAGGAGTATTTTGAACTACAGTGATCCCAAGAGGCTATTGAATATCCTTGCTTTTCCATGTAGTAAATTTTCCTTACTTTTTACATGTGAACAAAATATGAGATTAGATTTATTTTTGTATAGGCTTTGGAGAAGTTTTCATGCAACACTCAAGAAGTTTCTGCTGCCTTAGATAGTTTTACACAAAGTCTTCAGGAAACAGAATTTCCAAATGATGTTGATGCTACCCAAGAATTATTAAAATCGCAGGTAAGTTCTCCATTAATCCTGATTGTAAAAAAACTTAATAATGATTTGACTAATCATTTAATTTTGTGAAAATGTTTAATTTGGTGTATCTGTTGTTCCTGTTTAGGGTTCTGAATATGATGATTTGAAAGAGGATATTCTCAGTGCTGCTCGGCATGGTGAAAATTTACTGAATAGTATTCGTCAGTGTCCAAACAGCAACTGTTCTTCCGGCAATCGAGAAGAACAAATGGAAATGTATCGTACTTGCCCTTATAGACTTGGGAATGTCACTGCAGTTGAGAGGTTAGTGATTTGAATTTCCAGGCTTGTTTCATTCTTACTTTCTCTGATAAATAAGGTAGAGAAAGTTGAGTAATGCTCCAGTTGATGTCATGATATTGGCGAAAATACACATATTGGGAGTACCAAAAAATAAAAACTTTTTGCATGGGGGATAGGTTCAATTCACCTGGATGAACGTATATCAGTGAAGAACACTAACGTCTGTTAGTGTATAAAAGATACATCAAACTAGATATCCCCTCTAGATCTAATTGATGTGGCAGCCCTGCAAATTTGAAATGGATCTTTTAATTTTGGAGGATACTTTACATGAAACTCCTACATTTTCAGAATTTTCTGAAAAATTGCTCAATCAGCTGTGATGCCTCTGGGCAAGAACTGTTGCCACTGCAGTGTCTCCAACAAGAGCAGTCATAGATTGAGGCCCAACAGTGCTGGATTTTTGACACTAGCACTAGTGCTGACTCCAGAGACAATTGGAGCGCTCAGAAACAGAAGTTGCTAAGTCATGTTTTCTCAATTTTCCAGGAGAGCTAGTTAAAGTTTTCAAAATGATTTTGAAATACCGAAATATCAATACAAATAGAAGAAATTTATTTTATGGGTAGGTTTGGAGGCATAATATATTGTGCTGAGCAGTTCATCACTTTTTTAATAGGTTTGACATGTGTGAGAGCAGATTTTTTTAACATGACTTTTACAACTTTTAACTTAAAATGGATGAAAAGTAAGTTTAGTTTGTCACGCACCGCACGCGGTCCCCGGCGGCGTGGGAGCGCCGGAAATCCGTGAGGGTGGCCCGGGCCTAGCTCAGTTCGGTCAATTTTGTTACCTTTCTGAAAATAGGCGGTGATGGAAGGAACTGCAAGGTGCAATACAATGACAATAACAATTTGGGTGACTGGTAAACACAATAGAAGGTTTATTTCCGCCTAATGATAGGCCGGAGAAGTTACACAAGGAATTTTAGAAGAAATGCCCTACCTAGTGAGCTCTGATTAGGAACAAAAGAAACTTAAATCTAAGAGAAAAGCAAAAATAAATTCACAATGCAATTATTCTACTGATTACACAAAGGAAACGATCATTCGCCCTCTGAACTGGCGATTACGTGCCTCAGCGTGGCACCGCAACTCACAAAAAAAAAGTCTTTGTACGGTCGTTGACCAAATACAATGCCTGATGATGATGGTGCTGAACAGGCGTCAAATGGCACCGGTGGCAACTGGTCGCGGCGGCGGCGGCGTGTCGGCCTCTCAAAGCCGAAGGGGCGCTCGCCGGCGCGTGTCCACAACAACGGGGGCGGTGTCGGCACAGCGGCGGCGCGGGCGGCGGCAACGGCGGCTTCGTTGGCCCAAATCACGAGCGATCGCGTATCTCACGCACAATGTCTCACAGCGCGATCTGAGAGTTCCAATAAGCTCTATGCGAGCACAAATCTCGGAGAGTATCGGTCTAATTGCCAGTGGTGGCAGAGTTCAAAAATTGATACTCGGAAAGAATTTCTCCCGGCTATCGAGATTAAGCAAGGCAGAATTGGATTGCACGGGGCAATCTCAAATCGCTCCCCAGAGCACGCGATGCCCGAGGTACCTCGACCTCTCCCCTCAGCTCTCGCCACCCAAGTCTCTCGTACCCTCACTTTGTGTGTTTTTCCACTCTTTCCCCCCCCCCCCAAATTTTCGCAGATATTTCGAAATCATCCCTTCCCCACAGAATTCTACCCCTGATTGGTTGAGTGTGATGGCGTATTAACTCTTTTTTTAGCCAACCAGCTCCGGCGATTCTGGGAATTTTCCTTACTCCGTCTCATTCCAAAAGCCCTCTCTGTTTATCGAAGAAAGTAGGTCAAGAAGGGTGTGAGACATGATCGTTGTACCCCCGAAGGTTGCAGTGAATTACGGCTTTGAGCTTCCCAGCGCGGGTGACAGCCAAAAAACCGTGACGGGCACGCGCCGCGAACCTATTCAAATAGTTCTGGGGCGCCTGAAGTCCCGAACAAAAGGTCTCCCCTCGTCCCATGGTGCCATAAACATTCGTGGAGGGCGCGCGTCGCGCGCTCGCGGGCGGTCAGCGGGGCGCGGTAGCTTCTCTCTACGCACTAGCCTTCTGCATCGGCATTTTATTTATGAAAATAATTCGCAGAAGAACTAGCGTACCGCTACAAGTTCTTCTTATTAAGTAACTAAGTTATTATTTCTATGGTCTATGATTTACAGGTTATTTACCTGCTATTTTCAACTCTTTGCGAATGGACTGCTTCCAAATTGCGGGATTTCTGTGTCTTTTACGTCCACGAAATGAATTCGTTTTGGAGGGAGCATTTTCATTTGCAGCTGATGTAGAAGGTTTATTATTATCCATGCTAATATTTTTCTGTACATCCGAAAGTCGTAGTTTCATTACTTGAATCACTGTCTGAGACTATTAGTAGGCTTATAATCTGAGCCACTATCTTCAAATAAGCCATCATTTCAGGAGTTGCTTGTCGGAACACCAGTGTTTTCCACCATTCTTGACTAGTAATCAACACACACATTACCGTATCTAAAATACTGCCAGTAGCGGCATCAAGCGCCTGACGGCAACCACATGACTTAACAACTTTTAACTCGAAAAGCAGACTCTACAGTTTGTTTCGAAAACTGAAGTCCATTCAACGTGGTAGCTTCCTTGAATGACCAACAGTAACGTTTTCTGATCGGCGAATCGTTTAACGCCATCATAGAACTGGTCTTAAGAGTGCATTTTATGTACTTAACTGAATTTCTCAAAAATCGTGATTTAACAACTTCTGATTCTGAGGGTTTCAATTTTGAGAGAGGCACAAAATTTGTGGATGAAAAGTAGAATGACTGTGGGAAAGGAATTGGAGGCAATGGATAAATTTAATTTACAATTAGAAATCAATAATTTTGCACTTTTTAAATGTTTCAGATCATTTACTCCATTTATTGTTTATGCACTGTTAATTTGGGGTGAACACAATAAACACAGAAAACAGTAGAAAGCAACTTCGTAGCATTTACTAAGCCAATTATTGTAAATAAAGTTTTTCTTTAAAGTATCCGTTAAAAGAGTTATTACAGCTTTTATTTGTCTGCACAATGTCCAGTCTCGGTTGAGATGGTCTTATTCTCTTTATGCACTCTTGCATTGCATAGTCAAGGACTGCTATTCTTAAATACTTCACAGTATTTGAAGTCATTATTAAATAACATGCTGCCTATGAGCACAGGAAGAAAGAACAGGACATTGAGCACCGTACATGACCAACCAAATCTAGTGCAAGCAAAGAATATCAAACAGAACACTGAATATGCCTCCTGGCATAGGCTGGGATTTTTATCTGGTGATTTTCCATTCAGAGCAGATCTGAGGTTGACTCATCCTTCTTTCCAAATGTGTACCAAAATCTCTCCTGGGGGTAAAGGCAGCTGGAGAGCTGTTCTCTCCAGACAACCGTGCTGACTGCGATGAATAGGTGGAGCCCTACCTTCACCTCCCATGTGAGCCACAATTGGCGTGTGTGCAATTGCCCAGGGATACCTTTACAGCAAATATGCGAGTGAACAATGAATATTGTATAGGTCATGGTGGAAGAAACCTTCCTGCATTATGGAATAGGGTTTTTGCACTACTGCACCCTGTCGACAAATCGAGGAAACATATTTGGAGACGGAGTTCAAAAACGTGTTTGTAAGTAGCTCTGTACTTTCTGCAAGAAAACGTTCTCCAAATAAATCACCGATCCCAGGCTGCACCCTCTAAAAGCCACCGTTTGCCAGTCCCATGTTGCAATTTTCACAACTCCAAAGCATTGAGCTTACATCAGAACTATGTTTGGCTATGCTGTACTAGACCACAGTTTTGAATGCCCCTAGCCAGTGATAATGAAGGAAAACAGAATATGAAATGCTGGACATTTTGAATAGTGAACAAATCGAAAATTAGTGTGGCAAACATCATTATTATAAAATACTATATAAATGAAAAGATAGATGTGTATTATTTGGGAGGGTAGTGCCCACTGAAACCTTTCTACTGTAGCTGCCACTGACGAGCAAGATATCTAGGTTGGATTCAGACACTCTCTGGAGGAGAATTTTAACATACAGCTGATCTGATCAGAAGATTTCCAGTTTGTGTAATAACAGGTAGTACCTTAATATGTACATGACAGGTCATGTACCTTGCATTTTCTTTCCTTCATCTCTCTCTCCTCTACCGTTACGCTCACACATGCCCTGCACTACTACACAAGTTGGGAGGCCAGGCTTAGAGCTATGCCTAGGTGGGTGTGCCACTGACAAAGATACCTGGAAGGAAACCTCCACCAGCCGACAAGTATCTTTGTGATCTCACATTCTAACAGGGAAGGATCTTTGCCACCTGTCAAGATATAAAATGCACCAATGAGACTAATGCCCAGGGCCAGGATTTGCATGGAATTATTTATTTGTTGTTCCTAGGGTAGAATCAAAAGTTTGTCATATGTTTACAAATTTTACAAATTAGGCATTTTGAAGTTTTTTGAAACCTATTTAATCCGTATTTCCAAAATGTCCAAAATACCTGAATGTTTCAAAAATTGAAAACAAAAAATTTTCGGTGTCTTCTTACAACTGCAATTGTGAAGTTACATTTTTTTAATGAAATATGTTCATCAAAAGCGGATCTTCAAATAAGGTCATGTTAAATTTTTTGAAACTGTGTATTTTTTGAGAAATTGGAGAAATTTCAAGAAAGGAAACAAAAAGTTACCAAAAAACTACTTTAAAGAAACTGTTTTAAAGAAAATTGCGTTTTAGCACTACTAAAAATGTGAAATGTGAAGCTGATTTTCACAGAAAATTTTTGAGTTTTCAAAATACTTTATTTGAAGCACTTACACTCCCAAATATAATAATGTTTACAAATTGCTGGTAATGTGAATATTAAAGATGTGAGAGATCCTTAAAAAAATTACATATTTGTAATTTTTGAAAAAACAAAAAAATAACTCAAAATAAACTTTACGTCATATTAACACGTTGACTGCCGCGTGGATGGAGCATACCTTTCCTAGGATTTGACGCTAAGTCAAATAACTCAAAATAAACTTTACGTCGTATTAACACGTTGACTGCCGCATGGCGCCATATGGTACCACCGGGTATCGACCGGGGAATATCCATTTTGGAAGAAATCGTACGTATGGTTTAGGCACTAGCAGTGTTCACAGACTGACGGACGGACAGACGTTTTCCTTTCAATTGGTTTTTTGATATCAAGGACCCACTAAATAGGGTTTCTGGCTACACCACGTGTTAGGGATTTAGCAATTTGTTTTTTGTTTGTTTTTTTTAATTTAATTTTATTTTATTTTATTTTGATTTTTTATTTATTTATTTAGCAATTGGTTTTATCCTCTTTTTCGTTATCACGACCTGGCAATGAATTTTTTTCCGCCGAAAATTCGCCATTTTTTCGCGCAGCATTACATAACTTTCCCTATACTACGTATATCACTCCGTGTATATGTATGTATATGGGAAAGTAAAAAGTACAAAGGCAGATTGGAGAAAGAAGAATGGAGAATTGCAGATTGGCTTTTTTGAGTCGTTTGGATTCTCTTTCTCCATGGATGAATTTTCTTCTGCCTTTGCGTGTGCGAAAGATTCTTCTGCAGACCAGGTACATGCCCAAATGCTGAAAAATGTACTGGAAAAACTATGTTTTTTCTGCAAATATTCCGTCCGTCCGTCCTGTCCGTCAAGTCTGACCGGCCGTCCATCTTTGCGTCCGTCTTTCCTGTTTTCCGTTCGTCTACCTGTCTGTTCATCCTGTCCGTCCACCACTGTGAACACAGCTAGCTGCCTAAACCATAAGTATGATTTCTTCCAAAGTGGATATTCCCCGGTCGATCTGGCTCGACTCGAGATTTTGCAATTTTGAAAAACTCTTCAAAATTTACATGCCTCCGGACATTTTTAAAATGTTTTCAAAAACAGCTCCAGATCTTTTCTTTGAATTTCTTTAAGAATAGAGTGAAATACATGGTCCGATTTTCACGATTAACTCTGAATTTTCGAAAATTGCAAAATTTTGACTGGCAAGAGTAAGTGGCAAGTCCCAATAGCTACTCCAGATCAAAGAGAATAGAAAACTAGTACAAGAAAGTCTGGCCATTCTGATGCACCACCAGTTTAAGTTGTCTTGAGATAAAGTGGGATAATTTCTTTGTTTTCATTTTTATTTCACCATTTTTCATGGTGCATTTACAGGTAAACCTTTTATAGGAGGAAAAAGCTAATGTAGGTAATTTTATGTTTTATTTCACGTAGGACCATTATTTACAAACAATGGATTGCTCTTGAGTTATTTTGGGAAAATACTGATTTTTACACAATTTTTCTTTAAAGAACATGATTCTTTGCAAAATTCAGGTTGAGAAACCTTATATTTGTGTTCAACAACGCAACCAATATATACAGGAACCAAATTTCAAAACTTTCTCTATCTTTTGATTGGGCTATTTACTACTAGCACTTAAAGTATTTGTGTGTCTTAATTTGGTTCCACAAAGAAACTACCCCGAAGTGTGATCTATTGTGATAGTAGAATAGCTTATGCTTGTTCATTACAAAACCATTGTATTTTAGTTATAATACTTTGTGCGTCTGTGTTTTGAGTCTATATTTAAGTGTTTTAAATTACTATTGTCAACAGATTGTTAGTTCAACTTGAGGAAACTGAAAGGACATTTGATGAATTTTGGCAAAATCATTCAGCAAAATTACGGCAATGTTTGGAACTTCGTAGATTCGAACAAGATTTTAAGGAACTCCAGGTAGGTTTGTTGTTTTATATTTTATTTGTATTATGTTTGAAATTTCTTTATGGCAAGGATATCATTGTTCTTCTAAATGATTGTGAGAGAAGAGAACGAGAAGTTGAATGTAAATTACGATGAAACCCCACCACAAGAGTCATCTAGGAGCATAGACAGAGACCGTAAAAATGACTTCACATATTTCAAAAGGCAGTTACAAAAAAATAAAATAAAAAAAGATACAGAAAAAAAACTTTTATTTGAAAACAAAAATTACTGTACCATTTTACATTATTTGGTTTTTAAACGTGTCCAGTAAATGACATCCTCCACTGTTGGCGCATCGATGAAGCATTTTTCGGGAGTTGTCCATTCTCGTATCCTTTCCAGGGTGATTGCCTCCGTGAAGGTTTTCAGGATTGTGGGGCGATGTTTGTGCCATTGCATCTTTTAAGTTTCCCCAAAGAAAAAAATCACAAGGTGATAAATTGGTTGACTATGGAGTCAAGTAAAGAAAGGAAATGGCCCAGAAACTACTCTCAAAATTGCTAGAGAACTCCGCAAAGTGTGAACTGTTGCTCCATCGTGTTGGAACCAGATTTCTCCCTACGAAGAACTATGGACAACTTCCGACAGAGGTTTTGTCGATGTGTAAATAGAGGATCCATCGTACAAGACATTTTTAAAACCAAATAACGCAAAATGGCATAGTATTTTTTGACCACAAATAATTCGGCCCTGCACCCCTTGGGCTTAATGGAATCCAAACAAACAGATATTTTACTTGCGTGCGTTTGTACATGAAAACAATAGTACATTAATTCACTCAAAACGGCTGATTAACATTAAACTACTGGTACTGGAACAACACATAATACTTTCTTGCAATATTTGCAACAGTTACGTAATATAATTCTACATATACATACGTTTAAATACTTTCAAAAATTAAAAGATTACATCAAAATAACATTTATGTCATGTTTTTAGTACATTTAGCTCTGCCAATTCAAAATGTTTGAAGAAAAAATTTGGAGCTGCTTATTAAAAAAAAATATTTTTAAAATTGCCTTTATTTCACCCAAAATTACGCAATATTTGAATAGCAAAGGTTCCATGGTGTGCAACATTTTCCTTGATGTCACCAGACATAAGGTGTGTCGTAAGCAGTTAGTATGAAGCCGTAGGTATGAATTCAGTTGGTACATGTAGAAGAGGAATAGGCGGAATAAAATTTGCCCTTTCAATCAAAATCAAAACTGTTTAATTATTTTTCGATTTTTCCCAAGTTCCTTGGTTTATAGTGAAATCGAAGACTCCAATTACATGGTTGGTGGCTGCGTAGTATTCTTTTGATTTCTGTGTGCATTGAAAATAATTAATATAGAGGTTTTTATATTTTTCTTGAATTCGTGGGCAATTATAAAAATTATTGACAGCTTTCACAGTGCTGGAGGCTGCTGAATTTTTTTTTTCAGTTTCTCAGCGCAATGGAAATTTAGTAATATAGTTAGTATTAATGAGGCTGTGGCTTGAATAATGAAATACGTCGTAGCTGTTTCAGGTAGCATGTACTCCTTATTTTATATATGTATGAATTTGGTGTGTATGTATATCTGGGTGTGTTTGTGTGGGTGGGTGTGGGGGTGTGCACATGTGTGTGTGTGTGTGGGGGGGTTGTGTGCCCTAATGCGTGCACACACTTAATGGGAAGCTTTCCCACTTTCTGTCAGTATGGGACTCTCTACCCAATAAAAACACAAAATGTTATTAGTAGTTGGAGACCCATCCCAAGTATCACTTTTGCAGTAACACATTGGGATATCCGTCTTGTCTTCGACCTTAAAACTTATTAGCAATTCCTTACAACTTTTCACCTGGGGTAAAAATTGACCCTGTGGGATGCAAATGCAAGGGAATACATATGGGAATTTATTGAAATAGAGAAAATCCTTAACTGTCATGATATTTTGTCTAAAAAAAATTCCTTTTTTATTATTTATTCTTTATTTATTTATGTGTAACTAATATTTTTTTTATGTCTTACGTTGCTTAATTAATTTTGTTTTATAAACTTCTCACCCAATTTTAAGTTTGAAAAAAATGAAGTTGTAAACTTCTAAATTTGACAGAATATACAAAGCAGGACTCTGACATTGCCACATGGTTTTTATTAATGTTTTGGACATATTGTTGAAGCCTTAAAACTTATATATTTCTTTTCCAGAATAAAGAGGGTTATACAGGAATATAACATTTTTTCTGAAATACATTGGACTTCTTGAGAGACAAAACCTCTCAATGCAGATTATTGTTTTTTGAAACAATTAAAAATCTTATTTCTTTTCTTTACAATTACTTATGGTCGATTTATTTACCTAGGAATAAAAGCTGTACTTTACTGGCTTCCCTTCTATGTTCGGGTACATTAGTGGTAATTGTATATAAAATTATAATTAAAATTATTATTATTATTATTGCTCTATTCAGTCTCCTGCATGAATTAGATACAAATTTTCTCCTAATTTGTATTAAAAAAACAATTTTTATTGTAATTTGGCCCTCATTATGTCATTTTTGTTTAAATGCTATGTAATAATATATAATCTTGTATATATTTTTTCTAGGCCAATTTCGATAGTCACCTTAAAACAGTATGTGAAATGACTGAAGTTGGGGAAACATCTGCCCGTGTGGACACACTTCTTCGAGAAACTGCAACTTTCCAAAAACTATGCTTAGTGAGTATTTAATGTGTAAACAGTTTATAGGGATGTTTTTTAACTTTTTGGGTACTGCAGTGCATTCAGTCTTTCTGCAATACCTTCCTCCTCAATGTAATCTCTTTTATATGAAGAGGACGTTACTTAGTGTTCTGTGTGACTTACCCTCACCACCCAGGGCTGCTGTGAGAACACGTTAACACAAGAATCCACAATTTTTTCGCTGAGGCTACTATTGTCATATAAGACCTGGGGATCGACCAGCCTGGGCTGGATCATTTGGGACCTGATATATGGTTCACCAAATCGGTGATAGTTCAATTACAAACTGTGAAACGGACATCTGTTCATTGATGAAGATGGCCATAGATGAAGGACTTTCATTATGTGCCATCAGTGTGCATTTAGTAATATTTTTATTGGGTTTGGTTTCCAAGATCCCAGTAATATCCTTTGGTATGACACTTCATTAAATGGAGTTGAAGTAAGAAATAGTTTTATTTCAGTACATTCTTTTGACAACTCCTTATTTAAGTAAGACAAAAAAATCTGAAAATGTGGAAGGATGGAAAGCAGAGTTGAGGAAAAAAATTGCAACAGTTTTGTGAAGATTTGGAATACATTTTGTATCTTCAAATACTGCGATCAGGCTCCCTACCCCAAGTGTGCATTAGCAGGTGGAGCACTGTGTTACCTTCAGTGGTGGACTGTTGCACATTCAAAATGTCCATTTATCATGAGCTGCAAAAATGTCATAATGACTCAAAAAAAGTTTTATATAACACATGACAATATTTATATCATTGGATTCATCTTTTTACACTTTTCATGATAGACCAAAAATATGCATAGTTCTATGTGAAAAAAGTTATTTTAGTATTTCATAAAATACAAGTGATAAAATAGATATGAATATGTGTATCAGTTACCCCCATTCTCTCATGCATTTCCATGAAAACTGCATTGCAATAACTTCAACCGTTCCAAAATTAGAGGAAGTGCTAAAGTTACTGGACTCTTCCTGTTTAAATACAAAATATTGCAAACAAAATTTAATAACTCAATATGAAGAACATTTTTATTGTCTATACTTACTGAAATAGTGTGTTCTAAACAGTCTCTGTACTGGATGATATAATGCATTTAACGCCAGTGTTGGTAAACCCATGCTTCGATTTTTACTAATTCTTTTTCGCAGGGAAATTGTAAAATTTTCAACAGAAAGGTATTTTGTTGAAAATTAAATCACTTAGATATGTGGCTTCTGATAATCTGTTGTTTGTTTTTATAAAATTTTTTATAATTATATAGAAACTTTATATAAAATTGGAAGCAGCATTTGTGCGGTTCTAGTAGCTAGGTTTTGAATGTAGGTATTTTGAAATTTCACAGGAGAGTCTTTTCTAAAAGTGTCTTTGTAATTTAAGTAGATCACTGTTTCTGAACAGCTTGAGAGGGAAGACCGACTTTTGCGAAGTATTACTTCAAGAATATTGGTGTATATTTATTTAGTGGTTCTAAAGTATTTACGGGTACTTCCTTCCCCAAACAGTTATCCCTTACATGGCCACTGACCAGACATTGGTTGGCACAGCATTAGTAGCTGACTAACACTGAGTATACTTCACATCATAAAATTACTCACAGGGCCCTTCTGTGCTGGGGCTTATAAGTGAAAATAAGTACGTGCGAGAAACAAAATTCAATAAGTGAATATGGAGTACATCTTCTTGGACTGATACAAAATCCCTTTCTTCTTTGTCTTTTCTTCTTTTTTCCTTTCCTCTTCTTGTTCTTCTTCTCCTTCACCTTCTCTTTTTTTCCCTTTTTCTTCTACTCATTATTTTTCATCTCCTTTGTCTCCTTTTCCCTCTTCTTTCCCTTCTTCATGTCCTTCTCTTCCTTTGTTGTGTTTCTTTATCATCTTCCTCTTCTCCTCCATATCTTTGAGTTTCTTCTCCTTCCTTTCCTTTCTCTTCCTTTATTGTTTTTCATCATTTTTCTTTTCTTTTATTCATCTCTTTCTTTTCTTTCTACATCTTCTCTCTTCTTAATCTTCTCTTTCATCTTCCTCTTCTCCTTCATTCACTACCTGAGAAGCTACCAAAAGTATTATAAAGAGTTTAGCTAATGTGTAAACTTGAAAAGTTCTTCGCTAGTCCTTTAGCAACATGACTGATTTTGTTTTCCGCTTCTTTGAATACGTGTGCAATCACTACCTTTGTATACTAAAGAAGTGTCACTTGAAAAGGAAAGTTTATCTTTAGCGTAAATGTTAATAATATCATTGACATTGATTGTAAACAACAATGGAATTGGGATTATCCCTGGGGGGTGCACCACATTTTACATCCAAATCAGCAGCATAAGACTAGATTTTCTCCCATTGTTTGTGATCTATTCTTCAAGTAATTTTTGAAACAATCAAGTGCTTCACCTCCAATTCCAAGATTAAGTAACTTCTTCAAAAGTAATTTATGTTGTACAAGATCATCAAGGCTTTAGCTAAAAAAATGGAAGGACATGAAAGATTTGTGTTTAATGAATTAGTGATTTGGCCAAGGACAAATGCCTAAGCCATGCCCCCCCCCCCCCCCGGAAAGCAAAATTGCATTGGGATTCATCAAGTTATGTATTAGAATGAAAGAATTTAATCCACTTGTTACGAACTTCTCGTTTTAGTGATTATAGGATTGACCAGCTTTCTTAAAGTAGTTTCTATGCTTTTGCTTATTAGGAGTACCAGGGGTTCATCAGTATAATTTGCAGTGTATTTAATATCTGTAACCAGGATATTGCCAATTCGAGTTTGTTTTGAGAATGTTTTTGTCATGATGTTAAAATCATGTTGAGTAGTAGTGAAATTTAAAAAAGAAAATGAACTTGGAAAAATACTGCTTTCAGTACTTTTGCAGAGGGTGAAGTTCAATTTTATTTTTATAATGTGTATTTCAATTTTTCTAGTTTAAAATATGCGGAATTTGTTTCGTGTCTTTGTTTAACCTTCTGGTGGGCATGCCTTTGATACTCACATTTAGCAGGAGTACTGCATGCTGCCTTGAGAAAACAGTCTTTTGCACCCTCTTTAGAGGGTGCACTTCTATTATTTAATCGAAGAAGGAAGAATAAAAACTCACAACTATTCATCATTGCATTTTTAATGTTAATACTTTCTAAAAAAACAGAAATGTAACTAGTTTTAGGAATAGAATAATAAATAACAGATTGTTTCAGAAAACCTAAAACAAATATAATAAGAAAAATAAAGTAAAAATAACTTGAAAATTATTATTAAATAGACAAATTAAGTAAATGAAACAGTCTACTGTCCTTAAACTTAACAAAAGCTTTAATTGATTTTCAACAAGCCATTTCCAGTTACTCAAGAAGATGCCTGATTTCTTCTTCTGTTACACAAGTTTCAGCAAAGAGAAACAAAAAATAAGACTGCAAGTAATAGAAAAAATCAACAAAAAACATTTGAATACCTTTGCCTTAGCTTACGGTGATCAAAAATATATGTAAACAAACAATCTGAATTAGTTAAATGTTCATTTGGAATATTAAAAATAGTTACATGAGTGGGTGCAGTAGAGCATGGAATGCTGCAGTCAGAACATTTTTACCTTCAAATCTTCTTTGAGACTGACATGGAGCAGGCAAAGGAATTGAGATTCCTGCATTTCATTTAGAATGTTGCCAAGTAAGAATCCTGAAGCCCCCGACATGTCAAATAGCCATTCTCCCTTTGAGAACAATAAAAACACAAAGGCAGCATGGAGTGCAGCTGTGCGCCTGCTGGAAGGTTAAAGAGCCCTTTACTTTTGTTTAAACCATTGGCAATCTGTTCTATTTGAGCAGGATTTTGCATGTACTTGTACATTTGACTGGATTTTTCAATTTATTGAATAATATTTTTATAGAGTGATATGGACAGAGCTGAAGAACTAATATCCATGGGACAACAACTTTTGAGTAGTAGACATTATTGTCCTTTAGAATGTGTTCAACCAAAATGTTCAGAACTGCAGCGAATGTGTCGGTTACTATCGGAAAGACTGGATAGCCGTTTGGAAATGCTTGCCAAGAACAAAGAGCTCCAAGAACGAATTGAGAAGGTAAGTGTAATCTATGGCATCTGATTGGGTACAATTTCAGAAAATAATTTTAATAATTTGTAAATTCCCAGGTATTAATTTATTAAGCAAATTGAATATGTGCTTTGGCTGGATAGGGGTCTCCAATCATTTTTCTAACCATAGCTCTTCATTTTTTTGCTGCCTGGTGCCTTGGCCAGTTTCTCCCAGCTCTCAGTGGGAGCACCATGAGAAATTTAAATGTTAAATTTGTAGGCATGCATCAGCAAACTGCTATTAGCTTCACACTGTAACAATGAGTTGTACATACGACTCCCGTGGAAGTCTCAGTACCAAAACATTTATCCAGATTGCCTGCAGACAGTTATCATCGCTTTCACTGACGTAAGATAATAATTATTAAACATTTATATCAAAGAAGGTATTTCAGTGAGCACCTATGACAGAAAGGTTTTGACAGCAAATGTTGCAATGTTGTAAATAATGTAAATATAATACTAAGGATATTTAAATCCATCGATTTTTTTAAGTAAATAAATAAAAAGTACACAGTTATTTGGTATGTAATTCTGAAACTAATTCTAATGATAATTCCCATGCAGTAATACCTTTATCAGTGAAAGATAATCATAGAAAATACTACAGAATTTGAGCATTTCATGGCTTGCTATCATTGATATGAAATGTTAATTCACAAAATAAAAATTAAGAATGCCCAAATACTACCTGCCAAGAAGAGGTTGTTTTCAAGCGACACCTTCCTCATAAGTGTACTTGTACTCTGCTACTTATTAAAAATATATAATCTCTTTGGAACAAGCTGTTTAATACTACTAATTTTTTATGGCTAAGCAAACACTGTATTATCTCCAATTTTAGAAAATAAAATATAATTCTTCCCATTCACTTTTAATTATCACTAGAATATTGGTATCCCTAGACTGCCTTCTCTTCCACGCAAAGTGCAAATTTTGCATGGCCAAAGTCAAAGTTTGCAATTTGTATGTTTGCAACAAAGTTTGCAATGTCATCTCGCATGAAACTGAGGTATCCAACCCTTTGGAATCTTTAACATTCTTTGCACTTGCTATTGCTCCTGCTTTTCTCCCTGGCTGGTACGTACAGCTCTTTGTTCCTAATCCTTTGTTTCTGATGCGCCCTTAAACAAACTTTTTAATTAATTCATACATGTGTGAAGATGTATTAAGAAGATTTATATAGTAAATGTATTTCATTTGTCATAGTTAATTTTAATATTCATTGCAGTTTCATTCATTCATTAAAGTGGTCCCAAAATATCATTGTGCTTAAAGCCCCTTACAGTGTTAGTTCCTTTCTTGTATATTCCTTATTGACTATAGATTGTTAACTATGCTTTAACCTCTCACAAAATTTAAAAACCAAAATAACATAAATAATAATACGACTTGTTTGTGTTACTGTATTTTGTATTGCTAATTGTATCACTAAAATGAATATCACAGATTGAAGCAAGTGTAAATACTGATATAAATATACTTTAGTTTTACACTTAAAATAAATAAATAAAAATAAATGAAAGGTCAATATTTTTCCTCAAATACAGCAAAGTGCAGTTGTAAAATGATGCAGATCCAAATTTTGTTGAATTCTCAAAACTTCTGAAAATTGCAAAAGTTTATTTTTTTAAATAAGCAACGCACACGTATAAAAATGGTGCAGGTCTGACTTTTGGAAATTGCAAAAGTTACAAAGAATGCAAATCAATTTTTATTTTTCAAGAATTGCAGAATCAATTTTTATTTTTCAGTAAACTGGACAGAAAATTAAAAGTTGTTTATTACTCTTAAATGCCTTAAGTCTTCAAGAGGGTACAATGGATATGTAATCACAATTTGGGATTTTGTTTTTAATAGATTAAAACATTGCCTAGGAAACCGAAGTATCTAAATATGCAACTCAGCCCTGCCAAATATTTTTGCACGTTGAAAACACTTTTGCAGGTTTAACTAATGTAATATTACGAAACTAACTAATGTAAGAAAGTTGTAGCACCACCATTTAATTTTATCGACCAAAATTAATCTTTTCTCAATTGAGGGTATACCATTACCCAAATAGTTCCAACAATTCTCAGCAATAAACTGTGGTGAAGCATATGTGTCTATTGAAATTCCTGGTCTCAAATCTTATAATTCATAAATCCCATTTGAATGAATGAATTCCCATTTGTGGTAAGAAAAAAAGAAAGTAAATATTTGATGGGAAATAAACAAAGAAATTTTCATTCACCATATTTCACTAGTCCATTAATTGTACTTTGTTACGGATACTAGGTGAAGAAAATCATTTTAAATGATGAGTTTCATTGGATTGAATTAATTTTTTATTTATTATTTTCCAGGCAAATAAGTGGTGCACCAAGGGTATTGACCTGCTTGCTTCTCAACAAATTGAAAAGTGCTCTACATCACCTGAATTAGCAGAACAGTCCTTGAATGAAATTCAACAGTATATAGCTAGTGCTGAAGAATTTAAGCTCAGCAGCCCTAAGGAGTTTCGGACTTTATTTCAAGATTCTATCACGCCTGAAACAAAAGCATTAGTAACACAAGTAATTGTTGATTTTTTGCTTCTATTCCTTGGAATATAATTGTGTGTTGACTGAAATGTAATTCGCTATTCACTTAGTTACGTAGTTGCAATGGGAAGTCCCTTAAATCTTTTTCTTCTTTTTTTTTTCCCCCTTTCTTTTTTTTTCCCCAGGTATTGCAAAGGATAGATGATGTAACAATGATGTGTGAAAAAAGAACTGCAAATTTGAAACGTCTGACTTTAAAACCTCCTCGGCCTGTTCAGACTGTTACTCCAGAGCCTGCTGTGCCATTGCAAGCTCCGAATAGTGGAACACCAAATCATGTTTCCAAAGGAGTGAGAACATTCAGGAAGGCAAATACACTTCCAAAGGTAAGGGGGAAAAAATTTGGTTCTTTTGTTTGACTCTAAATCATATGACTTGTAACTTGTTTGTAATTATAACATGCATTATATTAAGTGATTTTCTTGTTGTAGATTGATGTCCCTTCCGAAAGTTGGCAACTTCAAACAAAACAACTAGAATCTTGTGATCTAGGTTCATCTCCTGATAGTGAAAGTTCTAGTCAAGATCATGATGTAATGAAAACAAAACAAGGTCATGTTCTTGCAGAATTATTAGAAACTGAACGAGTGTATGTCGGAGAACTGGGATGCATTTTGAAGGTTAATTTATCTTTGTTTCCTTGTAAAAGATTTGCTTTGCATCTCTCGTAATAGATATACACTAGTATTTACGTTTATCTATAAATACGTGTTCAGAGTGGTGACAGACCTGAAAAGCTAGGAAGTGTAGGGGAATTTGCTAATTGTTCCAAATATTTGGCTTTTAGTTTGCTATTTTAATGTGTTTATCTGGCTCCCTGTTGCCAAATCTTTTATAATCAGGCATGTCCATTTTTAGTTTTGCTTACAGTTTACTTCGGGGGCGGGGGAGTTTTAATATGACACTGTCGCAGTGCACACTAGTCTTAAATCATTTGACATGGGTGCCAATGACCTTTGCTTTTGAAGTGTCCTTAAGCCTTAATAATCAATCAATCGTTATTATTAAAGTGTTCATTCTGGATGACGGATGAGGTTGAGTGTGTGATGTGCCACTTCCCTGAGTCATAACCTCAGAAGTGCAAGACTCTTGATACAATGGGGTGTAAGAGGGGTATAAGTAACATTGAAAGTGTCTGCCACATTACTATACATAGTGTAACTGAATTATAAGCATTGATGATGAAGATGAGTTTTGTACATTGTTACATTTGAGTGTTGCAAGAATAAAGACTTAGCAATGCATAAGCATAAACTGTGATGCTGTGTATCACAAATCTTGTTTAGAGAGGGAAAGCTAATTTTTTGCTTAGCCAATCCAAGTGATTTTCAACCTTATTGCTAATTTCGCATTTTAGATTCTGCTTCAATGTAATAAGATTCTTGCCGATAGTGTGTTGCGTTAATTCTTAGAAATCTAGCTTCTGGGTCGTGTATGTGGTTGTCGTTGCAACCATAACGCACACAGACTGTTGCGGAATGTTCCTTTGAGCATTTGGTTGAGATGCGACTTTTATTATTTTGTTTCTGGAGTATTCAGAGAACAGAGGTTTGTTACTTATTTATTGGGATGATTTTTAGTATCACAATATATTTAATCATAAAATACTCAATTTTTACTTCAAAGAGGTTAATTTATATTTGCAAGAGTGTAGGAATTACTATACAATCGTAAATATTTTTTTGTTCTGTGAAAGTATGAATTTAAAGAAAGTTTTTAAACAATAAAATGTATTGTCTAATAACGTAAGATTATCACTGAATATATTTAGTTTTCTTATTATTTGTGGCTTAGAAAATGTTTCAATTATTTATCTCTTTACATTTGCTCAGTGTTTACTTATATTTACATAGTATAATCTAACACCTGTATTTGTTACTAATGGTGTTGTGTCTTTAAGAATTCCTAAAATTTGGAGTTTCCACTGTTGAATGTATTGTCTCATATGAATTTAACAATTTTTGGGGGTATATTGGCAAGAATGATGATACTGTGTTAGATTCATAGTAAGGAAGGGATTCTGATGCAGATGACGTGACGCCAATAACGCAACTAATGAACTCTACCAGCCCACGTTTCCTTCACCAATATTGATTTCCTTAACCAATTATTATATTATTTTAGTTTATTGTATGTAACTGTATATCACATTTATTTTCACTAATTCTTTATTTGCACTAATAATTTTGAATTTCTTCTATTTGTATTTCCTGTCTATTCCTACATTTTCTTCTGCTTTGTAAAGAACATGCACACTTCTATTTATGATTGGATATAAGATTTTATTCAGGAATTATACGAGGTGGTTCTGTAAGCAAACACAATCTGTATAGTGTAATGCAAAGCCCTAAGTGGATTGTGGTCATTATTACCACCACATCATTTTAATGTTAATCTCACTTTATATTTATTCATATCACAAATTAATATTTTTCTCATTATTCTAAAATCAAAATTAAATAAATAAAAGAGAAATTAAAATAGTTCCAGAGGAAAAGTTACCTGATCTAAAAAGGGTTAAATGTAATAGTTAGAGGCACATCGTGAAATATTGTCAAAGTGATGTCACATGTAAATACTGCATGGAAAAACACGAAGCAACAATTTCCAAATTATGGAAATTTGTAAATAATAAAATTTAATGGTAGAATGCCAAACAAATCTAAAAGAAAAATCATTTCATTAGATACTCAGGAAGAAACAGATGATCCAAAACTGATAGCTAATGAGTTATACGATTTATTTGTAAATTTAGGACCATCCAGATCGATTGGGGAATATCAATTATGGAGAAAATCTTGTTAAATTATGTTTGAATCAAAATACTTGAACCAACGTTATTACTCAAATAAAAAAGTATTCTCAACTAAAACCCACCTCCTTGCAACTTACTAGATGTTATCTAAGATTGAAAAAAAAAGGCGCCTTTGTCACGGATTTCACCTCCTGACGTATTCTATCCTGTATTATAGCATGCGTTTGTTCTATCCTTGCCTCGACCTTCCTGTCACGAACATTTTGTTGCTGAGATATCTCAAATAATTCAACACGTGCTTCTACAACAGCCATTTTCCCGTGTTGTTGCATCACAACTTGATCTAAATTTTCAACATGTCCTTTCAAATGATTTACTTCTAATTGTACATTTTCTATCACTTCCTGCTCTTCCCGCTGCCCACGTTGTGTCTTAGCATCAAGATGTTCTAGTTTACAATTCCTAAATTCTAAGGCAGTATCTGCTCGTAGCTGAGCCATTTCGTCCCTCAGTTGCTCCCTGGTGTTACGCAATTCCCTCGTTAAATTTTCATAATTCGTGTCTTGACTGTCAAATCTGGAATTCATATCTGTCTTCATTTGCGCGAGCATCTGAAGTATAAGGCTATTAGTATCCACATTTTCTACTGGTAGGTTCGGGACTACATCCTTCTGCACTAATTGTACTTCTTCCTCTGAATTTCGTTCGACTTCAACTTCCGATACAACATTCATATTTGCAGCCACCCCGTCCTGCCCTTCGCCGCCATTTTCCCCTTCCGCGACTCGAGCCCTTCTCCCACGAGTTTCCATACTGACACAATGTATTAACAATATCTTAATTCAACACCAATTACACTCACTAAATAAATATTATGATATTTGAAATGGTTGGCATTTACTATTTTCTACTTTCAAATTATTGTTGTGCACATATTTCAGACTTCGTAATGTTTAATAAAATTTCGTATTTTAATCGTCTCACACGATTTTATACGAAGTTTTATTACCTTCAGCCCCACGTTGGGAACGCCACTGTGATAAAATAATGAATGATTAATTTTACCTTTAATTTGCTAGCTCAGTTCTTTGGTTCTCATGCTCTCTATACAGAGAAGCCTGGAAGTCTGAAATTGTTTATGTCCCGAAGGAATTACATACAATGTGGCACAACAATAATTTTTGTTTATTAAGAAATGGAATTTGAGATTAACAATATAAAAATTATCTTGCTTGATTTCATGCATTAAGTTCACGGTACCGAATTGTCTGGCGTTGGGAAACGATGGCCCCGCAGTTCGTAGCCCCTTGACTCCCGCGCCGAAAATCTCTCTTCGCGCCGGTCGTCGCCGAAGTCGTCTGCTTCTTCTTGCTGACTCACTTCTCGCCCTATTGTTCCACAATCTATCCTCCCTATTCACGTCGATGTCCAACTTAAATAATTCAGCTTACATACGCCGCTACCACCGCGATGCCAGTCAACCACCAACTCTCCAAGTCCAGAGCCCCCTTCTCGCTCATCAACAATCTTCGTTACCTAGTAACCGCGACCGTCCAGATTAAGCGCGGCGTTTGTTTTATAATATTTTGTATATTACAGCTCCGTCCGTCCAGATCAAGGCGCGGCGTTTGTTCCGTAATATTTTGTATATTACAATATTTAGTTTGTTTTTATAGAACTTTGATTAGTACTGACCATCATTTGGATAATTAACTCCAAATTGCCCTATCCTTTTATTTTTATATTATTTTTGTACTTATTTATTCATTTGTTATATTAACTTCAGTTGATTGAATTTCTAATCTCAACTCAAGATTCATTTGTATTAATTTGATTTCTTGGGCCAGTAGAATTTGTATTGTAAAGTGAACATTGAATTAAATAGTGTAATTTATTCATTAGTATTCTTTTTTTTTCTGTAGGGTTATAAAAGTGAATTGCAGTCTTCTGAAATGCAAAGTATAGTTCCTCCACTCCTCACAGGAAAATCTGATATATTATTCGGTAACCTAGAGGAACTATTTTCATTTCACGGTGAAGTGTTTCTGCGTGATTTGGAGAATTGTATATCAAACACAGAGTTGGTAGCATTGTGCTTTACTCAGCGGGTAAGACAGTTTTTTATTTTTATTTATTTTTTTTATAATTTATAATATTATCTGTAACTTGAAATAATTCATCTTAATTTTTTCAGCGAGATGCATTGCATAAATTGTACAGCTATTACTGCCAGAATTTACCACGTTCTGAAAGATTGAGAGAAGCTGTTGGCGAAAAGAACATGTTTTTTCAGGCTTGCCAACTCAAGTTAGGGCATAAATTACCTCTAGCAGCGTATCTTTTGAAACCTGTTCAGAGAATTACTAAATATCAATTATTATTAAAGGTATGCACGATTTTTTCTTGTTGGTTACAGTGTTTTATAAGTTTAAAATGCCTATTGTTAAATGGCTGAAATTTGTTTTCTATAATACAATGTATTTTTTTCTTGCAGGATTTAATTCGATATAGTGAAGATGGAAAGTGTTGTCGAGAACTTCAGGAAGCTTTAGACGGGATGCTTGTTGTTCTTAAATGTGTAAATGATAGTATGCATCAAATTGCTATTACAGGGTTTTGGGTAAGAGCTTAAAAATTTAATGTGTAATGTCTCTTGTGTAATGACAACTTTTATTGATAAATTATTTGTTTCAGGGTGATGTTAGAGAACAAGGTGAACTATTGATGCAGGGTTCATTTTCAGTGTGGTCTGAAAGTAAGAAAGATCGCTTACGTGAATTACGATTAAAACCAATGCAACGTCATATATTTCTGTATCAGAAGGCAATGCTTTTCTGTAAAAAAGCTGTTAAGGAAGGCCACAACAAACCCACTTACCACTTCAAACGTTATTTGCAGGTACATACATTAAACTAATTTTGATTTTTTGCTGGTCTTAAAAAGAGCATTAATTAATGTTGGTAGATGATATCACCCTTCAGAGGTGCAAAGAGTATCCTCTATTGAGTGCTCATAGTCAAGCGCACTAAGGGACCAGGGGAATCACGCCACTTTCTGAAAATTTTGAGAGGGACCTCAAAGCCTTGAATAATAAAACATTTTATTTCCTAAATACATTCAATCCCCAATTATTCCCTTTTATAATCTCACAATTGGGGAACTGTGATATGACATTTGGGGAAGAGGCTCTTCAAGCCAACTGGCTACTGTGCGAAAGGTTATAAAATCAACTGAATTTATTAATTATATCATAAAAGTTATGATTTCGTTCTGTTTGTACTTTTGCTTTACTACTTAAGTAGTATCAAGAAAGTGTAATGCTGCGGTGAAAAATTCTGCTTTTCCGACACACTTATTGTAGGGCCCCTGTACTGAAGAAGTGGATAAATCTGGTTCCAGTAGGTAGTAAATTACTTCCTCTTGACATGTTGTGGAGTCAGAATGCACATTTTATGGATCCTTAATACCGAAAAATTGGTTGACTGTAAAACATCTGTACAACCTCCCATCTCAATAATGGCCGAAGTCCAATTTTCGTTGCATTCTCTGAATTTTCAAAAGTTGCAAAAAGTTAAAATTTATTCAGTGACTTCCTACTACTATAGTATTGAAGATAGAGGGTTTTTTTCTTTTAAATTAAATTTGTTCTCCGCTATTAGTTCTTTAATTAATGTCATGTTTTTATAATAGCTTTTGCGCAATTTTAAGTGAAATACTAGGCAGTATTAAAAAAAGATTTTTGCAGTAACGGCTCCAATTTTTTCTTTAAACTATTGGTACTGATAATGGTAAATGAGTCCTGCTTAATGACAAACACCATTTTGATGTATTCTTGATTTTTCAATTATTACATAAATGTAATATTTGTAGACGTCTCTCACATTCTTATCATTTGATAATTCAAAACTTTGAAAATGAGCCCCAAATTTGTGCTTTTCAGAAATGCACAAATGTCATATTCTCATAAATGGCTCCAGATTTTTCATTTAAAATTTATGTATAGGATGCAGTTTAACTCTTTTGTAATATTCTTGAAAACATTTTAATTTATCTATGTGGGTGCACATTCTATTTATAATTGTGTTAATAGTTCTGTTAATACATTGGCACAAGAAAGGAGCAAAAACAAATTGTAACATATATAGAGGATAACGTTCCTTCCCACAGCATCAAACATTTAAGAAACAGAATTGAATGAATATAGTGAAACATTGCTGGGAGAGAGTACAAAATATGCTATATTTACATTACAAACTATCCTTGACAGAGGCCACAAAGTGAATCTACCGACTTACATGTTATTCATAGACTTTGAGAATGCATATGATAGAGTAAACCATGAATTAATGTGACGAATATTAGAAGAGAACATACCTCTAGAAATTAGAAAAGAAATCAAAAGCCTCTACACTGGCTCAGTGATGAAGATAAAAATGAATAATGGGAATGTGTCAAAATCTTTCACAACGAAAAGAGGGCTAAGACAGGGATGTGGCCTGTCACCATGCCTGTTCAATATGCATGCCAATCATTTGTGGTCAGATGGAAGAGCAGGCTAAATGGCGTGAGTCTCGCCACCAATAAAGACATTTATTTGTTTAATTAATTAATTTATTTATATAATCAAAGAAAGCAAACAAACTATAAGAAAGGAAATAAATATCAGTAAAAAGGCAGAAGATCCATACAATCCTGTATGCAGATAATATAATCATAATAGTGAAATTAGAAGATGACTTACAAATTGCAGCACATGAATTGAATAAAATAGCACAGAAACATAACATGAAAATTTCGACAAACAAGACTTCAGCGTATCAAGAAAAAGAAATAAGAAGAGTCAAAATTGTCATAAACAGGCAAATAGAACAAATATCTAAATTTAATTATATGGGCAACGTCATTGGACAGAGATCGGAAGACAATGAAATACAATACAATCAACAGGGTAACCAAAAGACACTTTGGAAGAAATACGACTAAAGAGACCAAGTTTGGTCATGTAAGGTTTGGAAGTATGGACAATGAAAAGTAGTGAGCAGCAAAGACTAAGAGCAATGCAAGTGAGATTTCTACATCATATTGCAGGAGTGACACTAAAGGATAGGCGAAGGAGTAGAGACATCAGGCTAAAGACAAAAAATATAGTAGAAGAAATAGAGAATGGACAGAGAAAATGGCCCTCTCACAGTAACAGAATGCAACAAGTAAGATTACCGAAAGCAGTGTCGAAGTACAAACAAATAAGGTGAAAGGATGTGGGAAGACCACAAAAGAAATGGCTAGATCAAGGACATCTGGATGTGTAAGCCTCCTGGACTACTGGGAAACAGGAACAGGTGACTGGCCTAACAACCTGCTGTTTACGATGATGATGAATTCTGTTTATAATTACTTGAATTCTTTGATGGAGAAATGATATTGTAGTTGAGTTGATCTGGTTGACGTGTAAATGTTTACATCAGTAAACTTAGGCGATTTAGAATATTATTACAATTTTTTTAGTAAAAATTGTAAATCTCTCTCTTCACATAAGAGTCGGGAATTGATAAGTAAAGAACAACAAATAGTTCTTGTTACTAATTGTATTTGATAAAGGGATCACTCTGGATGCATCAAGAAGAAAGAACTAGAAGTGTTCAGACATGTATGCTTCAGGCTTTCCAGTTTGTTAATGTGATTTGATATCAATTTCAATTGATTCAGGTTGTAATAAATACAATTTTCAGTATAAAATACAGAAAATATTGAAAGAGGCATTGTCTGTGTGCAGATCTGAAAGATCTTTCACTACATAACTTTAACATAGATTTGATAAAACACTTTTTCACACTCAAGAAAGTGAAAGAATAACAAATAATTGAGTAAAATGGTAATCAAAACGGAAAACAATTGAAGAATAGAAAAAATACTATTCTGTTACATAAAAATATATCAACTCTATTATTGTTCAAATTTATCAAACATTCTGAGTTACCTTTTATTTTTTAACATATTTACATTTGTTGTTTTAAATACATCGGATAACACATTAAACATTTCAATTCCCTCTACATTGTCTCTCCTCCAGCTTAATTCCTTGTTGACTCGGGAATAAGACCTTAGTGTTCCTGATATGTAAGTATTAATCTTAACCCTAGGCCGCTCCCCCTTTTTTCTACGTCATTAATTCTCACGTAAATGAGTGTAAGTGCTTCAAATGACTTCAAATTAAGTTTTTTGAAAACTCAAACTTTTTCTGTGAAAAAGAGCTTTAAATTTCGCATTTACAGTAGCACTTAAACACCATTTCTTGAAAACGGCTCCAAATTTTTAACAAAAGTGGTCATTTAGTACAAGATTCAACTGTTTTTTTGTTTTTTTTTTTTAATATGCTGAAAATAATATTTTTATTCTACTATTAGGAAACCGAAAAATTAATAAAATATCAAAAGAAGCAGGATAGATGGCAGGATATAATGTCAAAAAAATGTAGATGAAGATAGAAGGCAGTTGTCAAGAGTATTGGCAAGTCCGAATAGCTTACTGAGACCAAACGAAACAGAAAACTAATACGGGAAAGTCTGTGCCATTCTGTAGCACCACTAGTTACATTTGTAGAGATTTACTCACATCTAAATTACTCTACCATTCTAGAATAAAAGGCAATAAAAGTTGCTGCAATTTATTTCGTGGTTTTAACCATTTACATCAACATAGTTTGTTACTTCTATATTGTTACTTCTATTTGTGGTGGTTTTCTATGTATTCCATCTAAAATAGAGACAATTGGCTATTTGTAATTTCCCGTAATATTGTGTTCTAGATATGGTAATATTTCTAATGTATTTATATTGTAATGAAACGACCTGGTGATGAGCCACCACAAGGGGAGGGGTACCGACACACATGGAGTGTGCCAGTAAGTTGCAGACAGCAGGGTACACTCGCTAAATTTGTTTAACAGGCACCAAGCATGCATCTTACGTGCCACGTTTATTAAGCTTAAAAAAGTCTCTATTACAAATGAAATTTGTCTCTTTCAATTTGACACTATCGAGGCCAGAACTGCTATTTAATTGAATGATGATGGGTGATTACACAAAAAAATGATGGTGATTCCTTCACCTCACTTCAATGGGATTGCATGCTCACGAGCAGTTACCGATCAGTTCCAGCTATGGGCTCCCAACAAAGTACAGCTGACAAAGCCTCGAAGGGGCCCAGAATCATCTTGCGCTTCCGTTATGTTGGCCTGGGACGTCAGCAGCAGCTCTCCATGACAATTTTTGATGTGCTGGACCACAATGTTGATGCGCATGATAAGGCTGCGTCACACGTCTCCCCTTGCGTTACGCAGTTGTTAGAATGAACTGCACACCCTTGGTTACTTTTTGGATGTCTGTCCCAGTGATCCATAACATGGAATTCATTGCAGTTACAAGAATGATAGATCAGCGAATCAATTAGGCCGACAGGTGCTGGCCATGTCACACGGCGGTTCAGAAGTGACTCCATCGTTAATAAGCTCAGTCTCGTCTCCTATGAAGTTTTCGAATCAAGTTCTCAGCTCAAGTCTTTCTAAACAAGTGCTCATTTCGAGCTTTTCTAACCCAAGTGCCTACGCATCTCTCTGCCTGCTATCCTCTTGCATCTCACCCCCACTCTATTCAAAAAGTTCTGTCCTGTCACGTGTGTGATGTTTTGCCTCAGATTGGCCGTTCATCTCACTTCTAGATCTTTCCATGAGTCTTTTTTCGCCATTTGGCCCAAGCGTATCCCTTCCATTTGTGGCCTTAACTAGGCTTTTACTTGGTTGGCCTTTGTACTATCGCAGGTGCACATGGCTTTCACGAGGTGGTGCACATCTGCAAGCTGTACAGTAGCTTCATGATGTCTTTACGATGTCCCTTAGTGATTAGGTGAGCTGAGTGCCACTGACTTCCTTAACTCGATTGCTCCTGTAATAAATTTGGTGCTCCCAAGAACAAGAGGTAGAGTGCAGTTAAAGGGGGGCAAGGCGACTCATGAAGAACGTTCCTTGGGATCAGCATTTTGTGCCAAAGGGGCCTTTTGTGAAGGCAGGAGGAGGCGCATTGCAAAGGGGGTTGCACCATGCGTGAGTGAAGGAGACTCATTGCGATATGTATCACATTTTTCAAGAATTTGTTGTTGTTTTGTTTTGTTTTTCCCCCTCCCTTTTGTATCTTTTCTTCATTTTGTTCTTTCATTTTATTATATTCATTCAATTATTCTGGTGTAATTCTTTTGTACATTTTATCAGTACATTACTTTTTCCTTTTAAAAAAATTCTCTTAAAAGGGAGGGAGATTTATGAAGCTTGAAGAGCACTGGAGCTATAGGGTACCTGCGAACCATGGCATGAAAGTGAGGACCAGAGGGCCATCACAAAAGCAGCACATTGGATACATCCGGTTTGCCGAAAACTTTTTATTGTGTTCAAATTTGTACATTTGTGAATGTCTTTATTAATGAGAATTTTCTTCCAGTTCTTATTTTAAATTACATTGCTATATAAGTGAGTTATTCTTCTTCAATCTAAGAAGGCCTTTGTGAAGTACTTTACCTACAGAAGGCATTTGTGTGGAAGAGGGTTGCCATTCTTCATATTAACCAAAAACCATGCAGTAGGGTCTTCATTTTGATCTATCAGTAAAGCATCGCCTTAAAGAAAAGAAGAAAATTCCATAGTTATTGATTTCCCTAATGAGTGTTGAGAGTCAGAAAATGCCTTGTGTTTCCCAAGAAAGGTTTCTATTTGAAAGAAAAGACACTAATGTTTTTGGAGAGAGAAAAAACCTGACAAAAGAGAAATTGATCAATTTTATTTTTTCAACTGACACAAAAAACCACACACCACCATCTATTTGCCACATTTGCTTGGAGTGACTCATTAACAATTAACAAATTTTTAAAATTCAATATTGTAAATATTGCCAATTTCTAATTCATATGATTAGTGTTAAAAAAGCTGTTCTAGAAAGATTGACATAAATATTGTTATGTTTTAATCTGTTTATAAATTAAAATATTTAAATTTAAAAAAGTGTAAATTGGTTATTGCCAGTAGTAAGACTACTAAAAGTGTTTCCTTTAATTTGAAAAAATGACCCCCTTTACATATTTTCTGAAGTAAACCTTGGTTAAGATATAATAAATTTAATATAACTATTTGTTTCAGATGTCACAAATAGGTTTAACTGAATCTGTTAAAGGAGATTCTCGTAAATTTGAAGTTTGGCTGCAAGGTAGACAGGAAGTCCATACAATACAAGCTCTAACAGTTGAGCAGAAAGCAGCATGGGTTCGAGAAATTAAACGTGTTTTACTGGAACAACTTGCAGAATTAAAAGGTGAAAAGATCCGTCAATATTCTCTTGCTGGAACCAGCAAGCTCATACACAGGTACATTTTAACTTTTATATTGTATGGTTGATAAAATAATCATGGTAGTTAATTGTTTTCCTTTTGGAATTTGATAGAAATTTTTACAGGCCTTTGCGGCAAACTAGTTCATGGGAAAGTCATGCGGGTGCTTCAAGCAACGGCAATTTTAATATAGAAGAAGCTGCTAACAGACAGCCACCAGCCGTTTCTGAAAATGGCGAGGAGGAAGGAGGAGCCTGGAGTTCTGACTACAGCAACAGTGAAGATGAAGATACATTTACTGACCACTCGGAGGCATGTACTACATGCATTTCATGCTCTGCAACAAACTCTAGGGATAACCTGTCAAAAATGACACTACAAAATCAAACTCTCGTACTAATTATTCATTATAATAGTACAATTCAATTTTTTTTTATACTAATATTTTTGATGATGATGGTGATTATTATGATTATGATTATTATTATTATTATTATTATTATTACTATTACTATTATTATTTAACTTTCCTATATTATTAATTCTAACTACAGTCCTCTTCACAAATCAATTTTAGGGAGACCCTGTAGGGGCCACCTCATGAAATATGTGCAATTGCAATAGTTACCTTGTCCCATGAAGAAATAGGGTTTAGTTCCTGTTGTATTTGTTATAGTTGTTTAGACACACAGCGTTCTCACTATCCAAGAGCATTTGTATTGAAAATTAGATCCACACTTCCCAGAAATTGCATGCATATACATGTAAGCATCCCTCCTGTATGGGCTTCTTTCAATACTAAACCATGGCAGCAAGGATCTGGGTCCCATCTCTTTAGGATTGCCCTTCTTGGTCATTCATTTCTTGCCCTTACTTCACAAGAAGAGAAAGTGTTGTAACCGTGTGCTGGAAAATGGCAATTTTTCAATGGAAAAACTCTTTATTGTCAGGCCCTGGTAATGAGAATGTGGGTAAATTGTGTTCCGGTAAATAGTAAATTACTTCCTCTAGTACATTGTGTAATCAGAATACATGTTTTGAAGGTCTTTGATATTGAAAATCAATTGACTGCAAATTGTCTGTCGTCTGTGATCAAAGCTAGCACCTAAACCGTTCAGATGATTTTCTCCCAGATTGATGTTCCTTAATTGATTTAAAGGAACTCAAGGCCCTGCAAGTTTGAAATCCCGTTAGTGTACCAGGGGGGATAGTTTGATGGTTTGCATAATTTTTTTGGAACATCTATGTATATAAAACAAAGTCGTGTTAGTTACATGATTTATAACTCAAGAATGACTGAACAAATTTTAATTATCTCAGTTTCGTTGGATTCATCTCTGCCGCAAATAGCAGAATAAGTAATAAAATATTGAAAAAATTGTGCTACATGGCGCTAAAGAATAAAAAATTAAATATTCATGCAAATGCAACCCACTACACTCAGTGTGCTTTTCAAAAAGGGGGGAGAGGGGGGAAGAGCTAAACTCCGACACCATTGGTATGATCTCCATGGAAGTTGGCACTTCTACTTGTTTTTCCAGCCAGAAGGTGAGAAGGTTCTGTTTATTATCTTGTCACTCCACTACATGGAATTGTAGAACAAAACTAAATATTCACGGCAAATGCAATCTGCAACACACTCAGCAGAATTTTGAATCTATATTGTTAAATCACTCCTCAACAAGGCCTTCTAAGGCCTTAAAAACTAAAACATTGAGGCCAAAGGCCTCAAAGAAACGTTTATCACACTGTAATCTACAGAATGAGCTCTTCTCGAACATTCTATTACGTTTTTGCTTCCCAATAATACCTCACTTGCGGTACTATTACCTCACACGAGGTAATAGTGCTTCCCGATATTACCTCACTTGCTCAGAGATGTGAAGAATCTGCAAGTAAATGTGAATGAGAGGGACAGAGACAGAGACAATCAGGGACAGCGTGAGGGAAGGAGGGAGAGACAGTGAGAAAGGAGGAGTGAGGGGAAAGAGGGAGATGAAGGGCAGAATGATGTCTGTCAGGTTTTCTTAGTTGGGTACAAAATTAGTTTGTGAAAGATTGAGGAAATTTACATTGTCATTCAAGTTATTTACTTTAAACCCATTGTCTTCAGATACACTCAATGTATCACAATGAGTTATACCATTTTCACTGCTCCAATTTGTATTGAGAAGATTAAAGTCACCAGCTAGCACAAAATAAGCCTGCTTACTTTCATGACACATAAAGTCTCTGTTCATCAGCTCAAAGCTGAGCGACATGATGAATTGTAAGCATTTTCTGTTTTTTCGATCCATGATTCGAATTTCTTGCTCAGTCCAGTCCACTTGTCCAAAACTGTACTCTACTGTAGGAACTGCCAAACTACTAATTGCATATATATAATTCCTGGAGTTCAGAGCAGATTGCAGGACAGGTCTCACTCTTCTTCTGTAATACTCCCTGCAAATTCTCTCTTTCATTGTGTTGTTCGAGATGTTCTCACATTCTTCGATGCCCAGATATTTGTAAATTTTATCTGGCTCAAGATCTTGAATCACAGTGTGCATATCAACTTCAATGCATTCTGATATCACTTTGCCTCTCTTTAAATTGATTTTTTTCATACTTGTCAAGACCAAATTTCATGCAGATGTCATTGCTAAAGTCATTCACAACAGACAACATTTGGGAGAGAATCACTTCATTCTTAGCAAACACTTTAAGATCATCCATGTAAAACAAACATGATACTGTTGTTGTTGTTGTTATTGTTATTATTATTATTATTACCACCATTATTATTATTATTATTGTTAATAATACGGGTAATTTTTTCTTGGGGTTTCCTCACTTGGAGTTTCAGGTTTGAGGGGAATACCGCATTCCTAGCTTTACTTATTTAGAACCATGAGAACAATCTGGCAGATTTCAAGGAGGATAGACTTTTGAGCTTTTGGAATCATTTTGTGAGAAAAAAGACCAATTTTTTTCAAATAATACGTCAGATTTTTGTTAAGAAGACCAGTTACTGTTCTTAGAATTGGTATAATCTCAAAACTCGTTTGCATATTTCTTTATATTATATTTTTCTATTTAATTTTAAAATTTTATGAGTGTCTACTTTCTTTGATATGATCTGCAGGTTGTGTAACGTCAATGATGAATGCTTTCCTTTGCTCTAAATTATGTGGTAGAATGTCTGGTTTATTGCTGGAATTTATTATTATTATTATTATTATTATTATTATTATTATTATTAGTACACATTTTGAGGTTTCCTGATACCATAGTTCTTTTCTCTGTCTCTTTTTACTTTCTCCCTACAGAGTAGAGTGTTATTTAATGTGGGGGGAAAAAAACGGCGAATTTTCGGCAGAAAAACTTATTACAGAGCCTTGGTAACGAAAAAGTGAATAAATCCAGTTGCATATAGAAAAAAAATTCCTTTAACCCTTTGCGGTCCTTTCACTTTTCTGTCTTCTTCGTCTGGCGGTCCGATGTCCCGCGTCACGGGACTTTCCTTTTTCCTGGTTGTGGTCCTTTGTCCCGTGGGGCGGGACCTATATTTAACTCTGTATTATTTCACTCAGTAAATGGCACCGGTTTCCTGTACAACTAATTATCTTCAGAAGGGATTAGGCAGTATTGTCCTTCTTTGTAGCCAGACTTTGCCCCTTTTCATGTTGTTTAAAATCCGTTTGCTTACGAGGTTGCAGTGAACTTAAGGTGACATCGAGAAGGAAGTGTCGAGATTGTCGAAGCTTGAATTGTGTGAATCGGTAAACAATTCTGAGAGTTGACACTCTTCAGGAAAGTAAGAATTTGAAAACATTTTCTCCAGATATTCCGAGGAGTGTGAGAAAAGGACAGTAATGATAACTCGGACTTCGTTCTACAATGCAATATACAGGCGTTATTTGTAATGAGGTGAAGCTCTCCGCACCAAACATTAAGTTACAAAATTATGTATTATGAATTAGGCAAATAAATTAAAATGTTTTGCTTGTAATAATACGAAAAATAATTTAAAACCCGAGTATACAGTTTCTTACGCCGCGGCACGCCGGACCGGTGCAATCAGCTACCTGGGATTTAAAGGGTCTGCAACCAGGAAAACGCTGTGTCCCGCCACACGGGACAGAGGACCGCAAAGGGTTAACACGTAGTGTAGCCAGAATCCATGTTTTGTGGGTCCCTAACCCTTTGCGGTCCTCTGTCCCGTGTGGCGGGACACAGCGTTTTCCTCGTTGCAGACCCTTTAAATCCCCAAGTAGCTCATTGCACCGGTCCGGCGTGCCGCGGCGTAAGAAACTGCACTTGGGTTTCAAATAATTTTTCGTATTATTACAAACAAAACATTTTAATTTATTTGCCTAATTCATAATACGTAATTTTGTAACTTAATGTTTGGTGCGAAGAGCTTCACCTCATTACCAATAATGCCTGTATATTGCATTGTATGAACGAAGTCTGAGATATCATTACTGTCATTTTCTTGACACTCCTCGGAATATCTCGAGAAAATGTTTTCAAATTCTTACTTTCCTGAAGATTGTTGACTCTTAGAATTGTTTACCAATTCACACAATTCAAGCTTCGACAATCTCGAACACTTGCTTCTCGATGTCACCATAAGTTCAACTGCAACCTCGTAAGCAAACTGATTTTAAACAACATAAAATGGGCAAAGTCTGGCTACAATGAAGGAAAATACTGTCTAATCTGTTCTGAAGATAATTAGTTGTACCGGAAACTGGTGCCATTTACCTGAGTGAAATAATACAGAGTTAAATATAGGTCCTGCCCCACGGGACAAAGGACCAGAACCAGGAAAAAGGAAAGTCCCGTGACGTGGGACATCAGACCGCCAGACGAAGAAGACGGAAAAGTGAAAGGACCACAAAGGGTTAATACTGAAAAATCAAATAATGGCAAAATGTCTGTCCATCCACCTGTGAACAATGCCAGCGGCTAAACTGTTCAGCCAATTTTCTCCAAAATTGATATTCCCCAATCAATGTGGCTGATGTTGTGGCCCCTTGAATTTGAAACCGATGTTTCCATTTTATGGGGGTACTTTACATGTACAATCCCCCTTGGGGCATTTTCCAGATTTTCAGAAAAAATGGCTCCTTGGTTTTTGAGTAAATTTTTTTGTTGGATTGTGTTAAGGACATTTAAGAGAATGACGCAAGTCTCGTGTTCATTGAAAACCCTGATTTTTTTGAAAGTTACAAAAGTTGAAATTTTTTTTCGGAGTCTTCCTACAGCTAAAATATTAAAGCTAGGGATTTTTTCCTTTAATGAAATCTGTTCCTTAAAGATAGATTTTGAAATAAGGTCAAGTACAATTTTTCAAAAATTTGAATACCTTTTGCGTATTTTTGCTTGAAAATACAGAGAAGAAAGTTCGTGCTGTTTTAGTACTACTACTTTCCCCTCCCAAAACTGCCAGTCTGCCTGCTTGCATCACACATAGGATTTTTCCCAAAATTATTATTCCCCGATTGATGTGGTCCAACTGGAGGCACAGCAAATTTTAAATGAAACTTAATTTTGTGGGGTACATCACATGAAGCAGTTGGAACATTTTCAAAATTTCTAAAAATGGCTCCATATGTTTTATTTAAAATTTTTAGGGGAAAAAAATACTTTAGCCAAATAAAATTAAGTTTTGTTCATTTATATGTTTTCCCTCCAAAAAATCATACTATTTTTACCACTAGCCAGAAGTGTTCAGATAATTTGGATTTTCAGTATAGTCAATAAAAAAAGAAGTTAATGAGTCTAGAAAACTAGGAAGAGTAAGGGAAATTTGTTTTCCAAATTTTGTTGTCACCATTGTAATCACTCTGGATGCTCTTGTACATTTACCACCAATTTGCACTGTATATAGTGTCACACCCAAGGTTCGTTATCGAGCCACACGGTGGCGTCGATTGTCAACCACAGCGTCGAGCTCCGGCGGCGTGGGTGTGCGCCGAAGTCAACGAGGGCGGCCCGGGCCTAGCTCAGTCGGCCAACTTTGTCACCTGCTTAGAATCTAACTCGGATGGAAGGAGTCGTAAGGCGTTTGCTAACTACAGAAACAATTCAGTGGTTGGTAAAGCAAATAAAAAGGTTTATTCCCGCCTAATAATAGGCCGGGGAAGTTACAGTGATTCAAAGAGTTAAGAAAGGCCCTACCTGATGAGCTCAGTTAGAAACGAAAGAAAAAATGAGATAAAACTTAAATCTAAAAAAAAGAGAGAAAGAACGAGAATTACAATCAAATTCCTTTACAGGCCCCAACAAACTCTAGGCCATTCGCCTTCTGGCTGACAATAATGAGGAAACAAGTGCCTAAGCGCGGCACAGCAATGCACAATAGTTCTTTGGCGGTCGTTGACCGAAGTTTATGCCTGAATGGGGCGGCGTGTAGGCGGCCCTCGGCGTCGGCGGCGGGGGTCGCGGCTTCTCTCCGTCTGGGTCGGCGGCTGAGATGGCCCTGCCAGGCCGAGAAACGTCCTTCCACAATAGCTACCAAAGGAGCGGCGGCGGCGACAGCGGCTGCGGCGGTGACGGCGGCGGCGGCGACGGTCAGCTGGCCCGGATCGTGAATGATCGCGAATTCCGTTCACACAAATTAGCAGTTCTTACGGAAAGTTCTCTGGAGTTTTCACGATCACGAATCTCGGAGAAAACTAGTCACCGGTCACTGCCCACGGCAGAGCTCAGTGTCCACGAACTAAGTCCCAAAATAATAATTCTCCCTCGAACGCGGCGCCGGAGCTGTTACTCACTCCGCGGCGCTCGCCCCCCCAGCTCAATCGAACAAGAAGAAGTGATGTTCTCCCCTACGCCGCTAGCGTGGAGGTCTCCTCGTTCCGCCACCCCGAAAATTCAAAAGTGCCCCAAAATCGCTCCCACCCCACGGAATTTTGCCCCTGATTGGCTAAGTGCTACTACGCCGTAATTTTGTCCTCGGCCAATCAGGTCCGGTGATTCTAGGAATTTTCCGTAGCCCTATCTCTGTCTGGAAAACGCTCTCCGTCTGACTTCGGAAGTAGGTCAGTAAAGGGTACGCGGAATGTCCGTTGGGACCCCCGGAGAAAGCTGCGAAGGACGGCCTAGGTACTTAGTGCGCATGATACCCGGAACGGCGGGATCAGCACACGTCTCTAATCTCTTCTTCGGCGCCCGGGTGCGTGACGGGATGAGGGTCGACTCGCGGACGATGGCCATAAACTTTTAGAGGGGCGCGTGCTGTCATCCCTTCCATTAGCGGAGGGGGCGCGCCGACCCGGCTGGCGGCGGCGGGAGGTGGACGCCTCACATCGACAGTTATTTGTGAAATTTAAAAAATATTAAAAATAGCGTACCGCTACAATAGATATTATTTAACTTTTACTGGGATGCCTTTTTTGTTACTCCATAACAAAAATGGTCAATCTCAATAGCTTACATATCTAACAAATTGTTCAAAACCATTCACAATACATCATGAATAATATGTTCATCATTACATACATTACTCAATGCATAAACATCATGTAATATTTGATTATTACTTATCTGTATGAGGTTAGTATTTTTTGTTAATCTTCTTGAAATTGTTGTTTAGGGAGGACGCTTTATTGCTCTTGCTGACTACTGTGCTATGGGCCATAGTGAAGTGTCGATGAAGGAAGGAGATTCTGTGGAATTGTTAAAAGTGGGTTGTGCAGGATGGTGGTACATCCGTGTAATGGGTAAGTTTTCTGTTCCATACTGAACGTACTTTCAGCTTGGTTAAATATAAGATCTGGGTATATTGCCATTACGACAATAACTTCTTAAAATAAATTGCAATAATTTTGTTGTTGTTTAACTGTCTCAATACATTCCAGTTTATGAATTTTGAACATCAGCTTTGTGGAAGTAGTTTAGGTGAGAGAAAGAACTCTTGGTATGATAGTTGGATTGGCCAGTTAAAATTTTGCTGGTTTTTCTTCTCCTTTAATTTTCTGTTTAAGTCATGCTTTTAAAATTTTCCCTTTCCATGATGGCTTGGCCTTTTGTTCACTTGTTATTTCCCTGGTATTCTAATCAGTTTATGAAAACCTTTTATTTTCTATTGTTTCTGTTGTAATTAATTGTTTTCACAAGTGTGGCCCTTTTTTCTTGTTATATTTTCATACTAGCTGGCACCTGGCACGTTGCTGCCACAGAAGAAATAATTGAGGAAATATTCCTCTCCCCTCAGTCTTTTTTCCCCTCTCTTTTCCCCTCTTTCCCCCTTCTGTGTCTCTTTTCTCCGTCTGTCTCTTATTCTCCTCTGATTCTCTTCTTCCCTGTCTCTCTCTTCCCCTCTCTCTCTCTTCCCCTCTGTCTCTCTCTTCCCCTCTGTCTCTCTCTTCCCCTCTGTCTCTCTCTTCCCCTCTCCCGTCGAGGTGGGTTGGTCTACGTCCTGACGGGGGGATGCAGAGAAGGCTCTCAGGTGTTCCTTTCTCCATTTTTTTCATCGTCTTGCTTTTCATTTCATGTCACGTATATTCTTTTTCACTCCTTTTTCTTCCTCACTGGCCTTCTCTGTATGCTGAACGCCCACCCATGTGTTTGCCGTGCATGGCGACCCGTGTCGGAGGGAATGTGTATTCTGGCAGTTGAGAGACCTGTTTGTTTCCCAACTAGTCCTGGTGCTACGTTTTTTGGCTTGCACTAAGGGGTACGTTACGTATTTTTGGGGAACATTCCTTGTAGGTGTCAATACACTCGCTTTGGCCTCGGACTACTTCTAGACGGGCGGTCGGGAGCTAACCCACTCCCGATCAATCGGCTCGGACTAGGTCTTGCACTGAACTCCAGGGTGAGCGGGGGGATCCACGGCGGTGCAGCGCTGTGACATTCCCCTTCTATATCTCCGTGTCAGCCCTGGCACCCCTGTGGGGTGTCCCCTTGTTGGGCTCCATGGTGGGTGGGGAGCACGGAGACGAATCTGCTTCAATTGTATGGAGCCCAAAAACAAACCCCTTGCCGTCTTCCGCAAGGAAGAGACGATGTGAGACGGTAGACTTGAATAGCTTCTTCCTTCGGGAGGAGAACAAACCAAAGAAACCTCGGTTTCTTGTAATGTGTGTGTTGAAGTTGAAAAATCCATTCAAAAGTGTTAGTGCGGTCCGCCTCGCGCGAGCCATTGAAGACTGTTTTGGAAAGCTGCAAGCGGTCGTGCGACAGAGGAATGGTACCATTCTTTTCGAAGCGCGCACCGACGAGCAGATTGACAAGATCCAAAAAACCAAGCAGATTGCCGGCCTCCAAGTGGAAGTGACCACTCACCCTACCCTTAACTTATGTTAGGGAGTGGTCAATCACGAAGACTGTGCGTTTGAAAGTGAGGACGAACTTCTCTCCTTTTTTAAGAGCCACGGCGTTACGGAGATGTATAGGATCAGGAGGAAGGAGAATGGGAAAGAGATCCCCACTCCCACCTTGATCCTGACTTTTAATCTCCCTTCTCTCCCAGAGAAAATTAGCTGTGGGTATTATAACCTTCGCGGGCGGCAGTATGTGCCGAACCCCTTGCGCTGCTTCAAGTGTCAGAGGTTCGATCATACACAACAAAGATGCATGGCCGTAAGCCCTGCTTGCGCAAAGTGCGGTAAATCCACGCATGATCCGAACCCTTGTTCATCACCAGTGCGCTGTGTAAACTGTGAAGGAGACCATGCGGCCAACTCTAACAAGTGCCCCACATATGCTCAGAGAGAGGGAGATTCAAAAAATTAGAGTAACAGAGAAAGTATCTTTTCCGGAAGCGAAACGCCGATACCTGGTGAAGAATCCTGTGGATCTCAGGCGTTCTTTCTCTAGCACTCTGGCGAACACGGTCAAAGCGACGAGTATTAAGTCTTCCCTTGCTACTCCCCCAGTAGCGAACTTCTGTTGCCAGGTATCCCCAGTGGACTTCCCTGAGGAGACATCGCCGTCTGCAAAGTGGGAAAATAATAATTCCCACAAAATACAAAAACACCACCCAAGAAGGCAACACAGACGAAGACAACAAGAATCCACTTCTCAGCCGCGCAAGAAGGCTGATGTCACACGGCCTGCTGGCCTGGACAAGAAAAATGATAGATCCTCCAAACTCCGACCACCTACCCCGACTCCTGAAACTCGCTCTGAGCGATCTCTCAGCCTGTCGAGCAGTGGTCAGGATGAGTCTGCCTCGGAAGAAACTTCAGTCGGGGTGGACACTCGCTCCTTCGTGCGGCAGAGGCGAAGAAAGGAAAAGAAGAAATCCTCTTCACTTAACGGCTCTCCTATCCTGGAATCTGAACGGATTTTCTCTCCGACGGGACGAATTAAAACTCTTATTGTCCCGTTATACACCCTCAATTTTCTGTTTACAGGAAACGCATCTTTCTCCACCACGGTCCATACACCTTTCGCGGTTTCACTCCTTATAGGGTTGATGTCGATGACGGCCTCCGCGCTCACGGCGGAGTTACTACTTTGGTCCAGGATTCGCTGCATTCTGCAGAAATCCCTGTTCACACTT